>NW_026477291.1:0-10349 GCF_026875155.1 Cherax quadricarinatus
TCGAACTTAACTAAAAAAACCCTTTGGGATCAAAATCGCGGGAAGAACAAAAACCATAATGAAATCAAAAGAAACCCAAAGTATTTCTTCTCCTATGCCAAATCAAAATCGAGAACAACGTCCAGTATTGGGCCCCTACTTAAACAAATGGGTCCTACACAGATGACAGAAAGGGAAATGAGTGAGCTACTCAAGTCCCAATATGACTCAGTTTTTAGCAAGCCGCTAACCAACTGAGAGTCCGAAGATCAAAATGAATTTTTTATGAGAGAGCCACAAAATTTGATTAACACAAGCCTATCCGATGTTATCCTGACCCCAAAATGACTTCGAACAGGCGATAAATGACATGCCCATGCACTCTGCCCCGGGGCCAGACTCATGGAACTCTGTGTTCATCAAGAACTGCAAGAAGCCCCTATCACGACCCTTTTTCCCCATCCTATGGAGAGGGAGCATGGACAGGGGGGTCGTCCCACAGTTACTAAAAACAACAGACATAGCCCCACTCCACAAAGGGGGCAGTAAAGCAACAGCAAAGAACTACAGACCAATAGCACTAACATCCCATATCATAAAAATCTTTAAAAGGTCCCTAAGAAGCAAGATCACCACGCATCTGAAAACCCATCAGTTACACAACCCGGGGCAACATGGGTTTTAGAACAGTCGCTCCTGTCTGTCTCAACTATTGGACCACTACGACAAGGTCCTAAATGCACTAGAAGACAAAAAGAATGCAGATGTAATATAACAGACTTTGCAAAAGCCTTCGACAAGTGTGACCATGGCTAATTTGCGCACAAAATGCGTGCTAAAGGAATAACAGGAAAAGGGTCGGTCGATGGATCATAATTTCCTCACAAACCCAGAACACAGAGAGTAGTCGTCAACAGAGTAAAGTCCAGGCAGCTACGGTGAAAAGCTCTGTTCCACAAGGCACAGTACCGCTCCCATCTTGTTCCTCATCCTTATATCCGACATAGACAAGGATGTCAGCCACAGCACCGTGTCTTCCTTTGCAGATGACACCCGAATCTGCATGACAGTGTCTTCATTGCAGACACTGCAAAGCTCCAGGCAGACATCAACCAAATCTTTCAGTGGGGTGCAGAAAACAATATGAAGTTCAACGATGAGAAATTTCAATACTCAGATATGGTAAACATGAGGAAATTAAATCGTCATCAGAGTACAAAACAAATTCTGGCCACAAAAAAGAGCGAAACAAACCCAAAGTCAAAGACCTGGGAGTGATCAGTCGGAGGATCTCACCTTCAAGGACCATAACATTTTTATCAATCGCATCTGCTAGAAAAATGACAGGATGGATAATGAGAACCTTCAAAACTAGGGAGGGCCAAGCCCATGATGACACTCTTTAGGTCACTTGTTCTATCTAGGCTGGAATATGCTGCACACTAACAGCACCTTTCAGGCAGGTGAAATTGCCGACCTAGAAAATGTACAGAAACTTTCACGGCACGCATAAAAGGAGATAAAACACCTCAATTATTGGAGCGCTTGAGGTTCCTAAACCTGTATTCCCTGGAACGCAGGAGGGGAGAATACATGATTATATACACCTGGAAAATCCTAGAGGGACTAGTACCGAACTTGCACACGAAAATCACTCATTACGAAAGCAAAAGACTTGGCAGACGATGCACCATCCCCCCCAAAGAAAAGCAGGGTGTCACTAGCACGTTAAGAGACCATACAATAAGTGTCAGGGCCCGAGACTGTTCAACTGCCTCCCAGCACACATAAGGGGGATTACCAACAGACCCCCGGCAGTCTTCAAGCTGGCACTGGGACAAGCACCTAAAGTCAGTTTCCGGATCAGCCGGGCTGTAGCTCGTATGTTGGTTTTGCGTGCAGCCAGCAGCAACAGCCTGGGTTTTAGCGGTGATCCACCAGGGGGCCTGGTCTCAGACCGGGCCGGGGGGGCGTTGCCCCCCGGGAACCCCTTTGGGGGGGGTTAAAACTCCAGGTAACCCAGTGGACTTGTCACAGATGGGTCTAAAAAAACGAGGTGGCAATAGAACGGGAAAAGGGGAAAAAAAGGAGAGTGGTCCCTTAAAATGTCTTGGAGAAAAAGGGTCGTTATCCAGGGAAAGCAAAAAATGGGGAAAAATTTAATATTGTGATACCACTCTGTTATAGGGGGTGTGAAGCTTTGAATGGTAAAGGGTTACAGCAAGGAAGAGGTTGGGGGGAAAATGTTGTTTTTGAGGGGAATGTTTTGGTGTAAATATTTTTAAAGAGAATTCACAGTTTGAAATCATTGTGGGATTACAAAAGCTTTTTCCCAGGGGATGAGGGGGTTTATTGGGGGTTGTTTAAAATTATTTAAAAAGGGAAAGGGAAAAAAAATTTTTGATGTTTTTGGGGGTTTTGTAACCTGTAATGGGGGAAATGGTGGGTCGGGTTTAGGGGCCAAAAAATTTTCCAGCGTGTGTTTGAGCAGGTTAAATACAAGGGGAAGGGAAGAAAGGGTTTTTTTTTTGACTTGATATACGTTAGGTGAAAGGGCAAATTAAAATTAGGGAAGAGATTCAGGGAAACAATTTTGCTGGACTTCAGTCCGGAGGTGTGATGTTTACTGTCCCCCAAACTCTGAAAGAGGGGTATCCCTGGAATGGGTTTAAAGGGGACAATCCCCTTGTAGCCCAGTCTATGCCCGGGGCCTCATGGGGGCCCTTGGGGCCTGTTTCAACCAGGCGTGGGGATACTTTGTATTTTTCAGCTTATTATCTGCACTTTTTTTGGAAAGATAGTAATGGAGTACGTGTTGGCAGAAATTTTTTCTTTTTCGGGTCCCTACCCGGGTGGAGAAAACCCATTTGGGTTCCCAAATTTAAAAAAGTCATAAAAAAAAAACCAAAAGGGGAAGGGGGGGTTCGCCCCGCGATCAAGTTTAAAAACTCCAAAACTCTCTAAAAACGCGGGGTTCCAAAAACCCCGTTATTTTGGGTTTTTTGTTTGCAACCCTTTGTCTTTTTGGATTTCCAAATTTAAACCCCTTTAAAAAAACCGTCCAAGCAGATCTATTTTTACATCATGTACCCCAAAAGTAATCTACTTTTTTTTTACATTTTTTCCCAAATTTTAAAAAAAAAATAAAAAAAAATGTAGATCAAAGTTTTTTTAACGTTTTAAATTTTTAAAAAAAAAAAAAGATCTATTTTTTTTTACATACTTTAAATGGTTAAAAAAACATAGATCTTTTGTTTGGAAGTTTAAGGGTTAATAAGTCATAATTTTAAAAATTTAAAGAAATAAACAAAAATTTAAAAAAACCCAAAGCACATTTTTTAAAACATAATAATTTTTTAAGAAAATTAAAAAATTCTACATTAAAAATAAGTACATGGGGAAAAATTTTTATTAAATTGATACGGTGAGATCACTTTTAAAAAAAATACATGGGGGGAAAAATTAAATTTCCCCGCATTTTAAACCCCTTTTGACTGTTTACAATATAAAACGTTTTAAACGAGCCAATGTTTCACTTTATTTATATCAAAAATTCTAGCGGTTAAAATCAAGCGGGGAAAGGGCCCCGGGTGGGCCTACATGAGAGAGAATGGGTCTCAGTGGTCGGTGGAAACCTGTGAAAAAAATCGGGAAACCCGGGGTTTGCATTTTTGGAATGCCATCTTTTAGCCCATTTTAAAATTTTTGCCTCTCTTTTAAAAAGGGCCCCTCACTCCTCGGCGGTTTGGGAGGTCTTTTGTTCCCAAGTGATAGCTTAACAGCGATAAAAATTGCCCCGTGAAAAGTAAAATTCAGGGTTTTGAAGTGATTGTTACGGAAAAAAGGTCCCCAGGATAACGTAATTAGTGATGAAAACCCAGATGCCCCAAAACCTTTCCCACCTTTTTTTGGGGGCCCGGGCTTTGTTCACTTTCATTTTTCGCCTGTACCACCCAAAAGGGGAAAAATATTTGGTGTGTACAACACCCAGATGTTTAGCAGTGAATAAAAAGGGTGATGGATTTAAGGGTCTTTTTTTTGAAAGCATTCTAGTGACAGTGAGGGTGAATTTTCCCCCGTAAAAGGGCCCGTATGTACAAAATTAGCATGCGGTCGGGTATGTTTCATATGTTTTTCCCCAAGGGGGGGGGGAAAAGAAATTTGGGGACCCACATCCCGGGGTTCCTAACCACGCCCTGATACTACAAACTACCACTTTTTTCCCTGCCTAATAACCCTCTGCCCCAAACCTTTTTTGTTTAGGGGTGACTTTGTCAAGGGTCCAAGTCGGACCAAAACGTCGTCTAAGCTTTTTCTTTTTTAATGTGGGGGTTATTTGTTTTACTGTTAAAATAAAGAGGGACGTTTATTGAAAACGATGGGTATGAATGATGTGAGTGAGGGAGAAGGCAGGGGAGGTGTTTATTTGAGGGTGGAACGGCCCATGTGGCCATCACGGGCCACGCACACCCAAAGCGCTGACTCTGCACAACAACCAGCCTCACCCAACCCCCCACTCCCAAAAACCGCCTCCCACAACCGCAAAAACCAAAAATGCACAACCCCAACCCAAGGTTTCAAAAATTTCCAAAGGCCCCACAAACAGACCGCTTTTGGGTTTGGAAAACCCCTGACGAGTTTTTAACCCCGTCCCCCAAAACTTTGATGAAACACAAAGTTGGGAAAAAAGCCATTTATGTTTCCCCTTGGGAACAAAGCCCGTTAACTGGACTGCTTTGGTTATTTTTTCGATGAACCCCCGAAAAAACATCAAATTTTCAGGGAAAAAAAACACATTTCTGGATTACACTATGGCAAATACAATTCTCCACCAAAATACGGCTACACAAGGGAAGGAAAACAAATTGGCAAGGGTGTAAACCCTTTTTTTTCCACAATAATGCTTTTGCCCATGTGTAAAAAGCACAAATGTCACCAATACTGGACAACAGATCGCCTGATTTTAAATCCCGGTTTTAGTGACATTATAGGTGTCAATTTTTTCCTGATACTGTTGCGTTTGGGTTTCACTTTTTCCCGACAAAACCAGGCCTGACAGAACGACAGAAAACATGACCATAACCCAAGGCACAGATCACTCTTTTATTTCCCCGTGTTCCCTCTCACACTATGCAAAAATCATTGCCATAAAAAGGCCCCAAAACCCGGGGAAATTTATTACCCGTAAATTAAAAAAACCCTACCCGTTTTTAAAAATTTAAGTTTTCCCAAATTTAAAGATCACTTACTCACCCAAAACCAAATAAATAGAATAACGGAAACCCTTAAATTTATATCTTAAATGTTTCCCCACAAAAAAAATCACATAAATGTTTAAAACCCAAAACCCAATTTTAACTTTATTATTTTTTAAATACACTACCTAACAGAAAACCCTTATATGACCTGTCCTTTTTAATACTCCTTGTCTTTTTAGTAATTTTGGGTTTTCATTAAATTTTTTATTCCCGACTTCACATTGCTTTAAATTTAATCTTAAGTTAATTTTAAGCCAGCCCGTAATGCTATGCATAGTATAAGTGGCCCTTTTGGGATACTGTTTATCTTTTTTTTTTTTGTTTCCCCCTGTATGGGGGGACAAATTTATAATAAATAATAATAATTAAAAAAAATAAAAGTGTTTTTTGTACCTGAAACAAAAAATGCTGGAAAGTTTTTTTTCCCTTCGGAAGCCTTTTTATTATGAGTCCTTGATTTTTTTTCAAAGGAAGACTCTCATTTAAGCAAAATATCCCCGCCAAAAGGAAACGCTTTGGTATAAAGTTATTTTGGGACTGTGTGATTGCAGAATTGGGTTTGTTTTGGGTATCATTGTGTTTCACTGGCCGTTAAAAACTTTTTTTGGGGATACCATGAAGTTATTTGGGATCTTGGTTGTGGTTTCGAACAATGATGGGGAACCCCAAACTTGGTAAGGGGCATATTTATTTACTGTAACTGGTACAGAAAACCATTTACTCAGTGGGTTTCTTTTTCGAAATGAACTTTACCCGACGGGATGTGGCACAGTGCGTCGTAATCGTTTAAACAAAGCCCAAGGTTTTGACGCTGGGACTCCCCCAGAGGTTTTGGGGGGCAGGCCTTTGTTTCCAATGACTTATGGCAATTTTTGGTTTATGACAAAAATTTTGTGACATTATTGACATCAGTTCACCGAAACGGGAAAAGGGCACAGCGGAGGCCCCAAAAAAGAGAGAAAAATGAACCCCTTTAAAAACCTGCAGCTCCATTAACCCACAACCTCAAAATCCTTAGTGGGCAAATGTGGGCATGCAGATTTTTGGGTTTTTTTTTTTTTTTTTCAGGGCTGTGTAAAGCAGGGGTTATAAGTGGGATAAAAAAACTTTTTTTCCACTTTTTGAATCTCTATGCTAATGCTTAAAAAAAATACAAGTTGAAGACCAACAAAACACCCAAAAAATGGTGAATTTTTCTTGTTTAGTAATCCCGACAAAAAAATTTCAAAGTTTCCAAGGACAACACCCGCAACAGACCCCAAACCCCGAAATTACCAACAACCTCATCCGTTTTTAGCCTGGTGATCACTAACCCCCTGCAACTGCCTCCTACCCACTGCCAAGAAAAAAGCTCCCGAAGAGGGGTTTTGTTTGTACAAAATACCCCAAAACCCCCCAAAAAACACCAGAACACTCGTTTTTGTGTGAGGGGTGTCAAATGCCCCTCGCAATAACCCCTGTTTTTAAAGAGTTCCAAAGGCTGCGCAGTTCTAGGAAGTGGTTGTTACTGTACATTTGTATATATATTATGGGAAAAATTTGTAATAAACATTGTTTTTTTATTGGGTTTTTTTTTGTAAAAAAAAATGTATACACAAAAAATTAGGATAAATTTTTTGTTATTGTTTTGTAAACAATGGTGTATATTTTTAAAATGCACCTTAAAATTGGTTCACAGGCCACATAAGTTTTCCCGGGAAAAAAGAAAAATATTGAAAAAGCAAAAAACCTTTGAATTAAGTAAAAAAAAAAGAAAACCGGGGGGCGGGAGTCGCCCCTGGTTTCCCCCTAAGCCGTCACTTTTTGCAAACTTTTGGGCTCTTATATCTTCAAATTTAAATTTCAAAAATTTCAAAGTTTTATTTTTCTACAAGGATTACAATGCTGGTTTTACAGAAAAATTTGGTTTTTTTGTGTGGGGTTTTTAAAGTAGCAAAAATTTTGATTACAGAGTGGACCCCTAAAGCTTAGCAAAGGCCCAGGATTTTGGGCCATACTTAAATTTTATTTTTAATTTTTAAAATTTTTACAAATTATGAGGAAGTTGGGATTAGGCTAAGTGACAAAATATTTGTTTGTGAGTTTAGCAATGGAATGTTTTGTTTTGGCACAGTACATATTCAGTATTGGGTTCACGGGTTCATTATTTTAAATTGGATTAAATTTTTTTTAGGTCAAATGAGTGAGTGAGTGAAGTGGAAACCAGGTGGTATTCGGATTTAGTTAGGGGGTTTTATCAGGAGATAAGAGTTTTCTATGGTATTTTGAAGGTAAATGAAGGTCTGCATTTTAAGTTCTAGGTAGGGTTTTAAATTTTTGGGGCCTTTGACATACTTTTAATTTTTTGAAAAAGGTTTAGCCGACAGGGGGAATGCATGAATGTTGGTGTCGGGTGTTATGCTGGGGGTTCTGTCACAACTATCAAAAAAAATTTTTAGGTCAAGGTTGATATTAAAATTTTAAGGCCCTGAAGTAGTTTTGCACAGAGTAAATGGATGTACTGAAGGGGAGTAAGTTTAGGCTAAAAATGGTGGGGTGTGTTCCAGGGAGGGGATTTATGTTATTCTTACTGCAGTTTTTTGTTGGGTTATTTTTGGCTTTAGGGGGTTTGTGCTTTGACCCCAAAGCACAAATAGATAGGAGGTATGGATAAATAAGTGAGTGGATAGTGTAGAAGGGCATTTTGCAGCACTAGTATCGTATTTTGGGAGGATCCCAACCGTTTTGGATACTTTTTTGTTAATGTGGATAGATCGGAAATTCAGGTTGTTGTCAAGGTATAAGCCTGGGAATTTCCCCATTATTTTGGTAATTAAGTTTTCAATCTTAATGTTAATTTGTCATCTCCTGCCTGCTCCCCAAACAAAACATAGTAAGTTTTGTCAGGTTAACGAAGTTTTAGGGGCTGTCATCCAACGATTTTTTAAAACACTCCTCTTCACAATGGTGTTAGGGTGGAAAATTTGGGGTGGAGAGACATAAGTCATGTCTCAGAAAGAGAAGGGTTTCAGGTGTTGGATACTTTTTGGAAGGTCATTTGTATATGAGGAAGAGCAGGGGCCCAAAGGACCTTCCCTGCGGAATCCTTATCAAGTGGCGTGTTACGAGCGTGTTTTTAAAAATGGTGACGTCTGATCCCTTTAAAATGTAAATTTGAAATAAGCAAGCCATGGCCTCAAACCCGAATGAAGTTTGTGGGTGGGGAGCGTGGTCACTCTGCAAAAGTTTTTCTTGGGTCAATAAAAATTCCTAGTGGAATTCCCTTTTTTTTCCAATGCGTGTAAAGCAAATCAGCATTTTTATGATTGCTCATTGGCTTTTATTTTTCCCGAATCCAAAAATTGGCAGGGGTTAGTATGTTTTGAGCCGTTATAAAAAGAATACAGTCTCCCCGTGCATGAGTTTCTCAAAATTTTTGGGTAGCAAAGGTAAAATTAGAATTGGCCTTAGTTGTTTAAGTCTTAGGGTCACCAACCTTTAGATGGGTAACCCTTGCCATTTTAGTATTTGGGAAGGTGCAGCTCTAGTGACTTGTTAAAAGTAAAAGAAATAGCTGCGAAAGGACATTGGGCCGCCCCTTGTACAGTAAGGGGGGACATGAGACAGTTCCCCCCCGTTTTTTTTTAAGTGGGCTTTATAACTCAGTGATTCCCTGGGCTCATTGGGGCAAGATAGAAGGGAATTTGGGGAAATTTTCCCCTCTAGGGAGCCCCCCGGGATGGGCATTGGTTGGGGATTTTACTGGCGAGATTTAAATCCTATGGTTGAGAAAAAGTTTGTTTTTCTTTTTTAGCTGTGTCGTGGGATGTAGTGGTGTTTCAAAGGTTTTGTTAGGACAAAATTTTTGGTTTTTCTCAGTTGTGGGTCCCTAGAACTGAGAAGGTTTTTTCAGGTCTTTTTTAATCCCTCTATTTGTGAATCTACTGGAGTAGTATAGTTGTTGGCTTTCTTTTTTATTGGTGAGAGCTGATGAATATGTTTAAGAATACTTTGTGTATTAACCCCCTCTTATTTTTTTCTATTGGGGTTTCTTGTCAATGGATTTCAGAATGGTGCGGTTAGCCATGGGCAAACCAAGCCGTTTGTTTGGACTGTTTTGTTTTTTTTAGGGCAATGTTTTTTGTTTTCTAAGTAAATTTTTTTAAAAAAAAATGTCTGTCCCCGTCATCAATATCATTGGCCTTGGGGAATTCTGTAGGCCAATCAACGTCTCTAGGGCAGCTGTGAAATTTTCCCTTTCTGAGGGCCCGTCATGGGGTCTAAAAAAGGGCTTTGTTTTTATTCAAGTGGTGGTTTCTAATGTTTGTCAGGGGGAAAAGGGAGGGAGGGTCTGTATGCTATCTGTGATTATCCCTGATTTAAGGGGGGGTAGTATATTGGTCCTATTTGGGGCATTATGGTTTTCACTTGTCTCAGTGAGCGGTTGGTTTAGTTATTGTTGGGAGAAGTTTGTTGTTCTATTGTTGATGAAATCAGTTAAGGTGAACATTAGTAAGCCCAAGTTGATGTTGAAATCTCCAGCTAAAGAAAGGGGGGCTTATTCATTTTTTGTTTGCTATTAGGCTTTAATTTTTTCACTGAAATTTGGGAGTTTTTTGTGAGGTATCGGGAAATGGCACCGTGTTATAGGCGTTTAAGGTTTTTTAAAGTAAAATTAGCAAAAGTATTTCCCCCTATTTACACAAAGCAAGTGGTGCAAAACAAGAAATTGGTTTGAGTAATAATTGCAATCCACCCCCCAAATTGGTTTGGTCTGCAGTTTGAATTGCTGTGTATCCTTTAGAGGGTAAGTACGATGGCAAAAAAAAATTTTTTTTGGCTTAAAACATTAAAAATTTCATAAAAATTTTTTTTTTTTTTGAATATTTTTGGGTGCATAAAGAAGTTTTTAGAGAGGGGGGGCCCGAAACAGTCAAAGGGTTAAAGGAGGGGCCGTCAGCAAGAAGGGAAAGGTAAAGAGGGCAGCAGAGCAGAACGATATTGGGGGTAAATTCCCCATACTCGTTGATAAGTGGGGAGTTAAAAGAATGTGGTAACAGATATTGGAAAACCCGAAAAATTCTCACAGAAAAAACAGGGCACCTTCCCCTGAATACCCATAAGAAACCCAAG
>NW_026477292.1:0-10115 GCF_026875155.1 Cherax quadricarinatus
GGATATTTTTGGTAGGTTTAGGCAGAAGTCGTTTTAATAAGGACCTGCCAGTAGGCCTTCTGCATGTGTTCCTTCCATTCTTATGTTCTTATGAGTAGAACAGTCTTCCTAGTAGGATTAATGAAGCCAAAACGTTGGGTAGTTTCAAATTTAGGTTGGATTAAAACATTAGCGAGAGGGGTTGGATTTGAGTGGACTTGCATGAGTAAATAGAATCATCAAAAGTTATTTCTTAGGTAGCATTGCAAATTGGGTTGGGAAAATATTTTGTTAATGGGAAGGATTGTAAAGGACCTACCTAGTATGAGCCAACAGGCCTGTTGCAGCGTTCCTCCTTTCTTATGCTTTTATGTTCTTAGTCCACATGGAGAAAGAAACTTCCTTGGCACCTTTGACAATAAGTGTTACAGTTATGTGGTAATAATGGTTGTGTATGAGAAGGACGTACCCAGTATGGGCAACAAGGCACTTCCCGTCCCTACGTGTCACCTCATCACTGGTGACTATAAGAAGGCCTTGTAGTAGCATTTCTCAAACAGAAACTCAGCAAGACTCTTATCGGCTAGAGGTTATCCAATCAGCTATTGAAAGATGGAGATTTTCTTGTACGTTGCTTTCTGAGTGTCCCGTTAGTGTCCGGACATTACTATAAAGCGACAAACTGTTCAACCATCACGCTATACGTCCTCGCTACCAGCACTGTCTTCGAGACAGTCGATAAATATGCCACCTCATAAACCAGGAGTTTTGAGACTCTATGACCGCGGGTTCAATCCCGGCCGGGGTATGGTTGTTTTGCAATCGTGTCATTACGATTTCTTGAGTCGTGCCATCTCATCATTGGTACAAAGTGACTACCAAGAAGTTGCAATTGACATCCCTTATTTTGAACGTTCGATCTACGTTGACAAGGTTGCAGTAACTGTCTTTCCTTATCCAGAGTTGCTAACACAGACTGTTTACTGACTACCAGAAAAAGGGAGAGATTCATCGAGAAACAAAGCTTGTCACCCAGTCTATTTACGTCTCCTTAACGAAAGTGATACACAAATAACCCGCACATAAAAGAGAGAAGCTTACGACGACGTTTCGGTCCGACTTTGACCATTTACAAAGTCACACTAATCAGAAGTGATTCTTTTCATTCATGTTGATTCGCGGGTACTTACGACCCGGGTCTTCTCCAGATGGTGACCGGGCAGTGGCCCCCCGGGTGGGGGGTGACGATCATCTTCTTTCTTGGCCCTCCGGTTGGAGGGTGTCGTCGTTCTCTATCTTGCGCTGACTTCCCCGAAGAGAAGCGCAGTCGGGCAGAGGTAGCAGTTACAGGGTCGATTGGAGCCACACCCCAGCTTTAGGGAACAGCAAAGTGCTGGGGAAACTTATCTTCATGGAGAATGGGCAGAGGAGGGTACCGTCTTCAAGGTCCCCATTCTGAAGCATCCTGAATTTCCTCTTTGAGGTGTATTCGACTTCCACAAGGTGTTGGGTTTTGGCTGTGAGTAGTCTGGTCATGTCTGCAGTGCATGTAACAGTTTGGTCGCAGGAATACTGTTCTGTCCTGGAGGTGCTGGTGGATTTCTGAAGACACCATTCTGTTCTTATACAGTTTTAGCAGAAGACCAGTCAATAGGATGGCTATGATCTCTGACGTGACGGAAAAGAGCATTGTTAGTGTCGGCAAGCCTAACACTATTTTTGTGCTGTCAGAAAGAGATCGACCAGTTTCTCCGAAGTATTAAAGAGGACAGGAGGAGCAAGAAATAGAGTAGACACCAGGAACATCTGTAGAGGGAGGAGAGGTATGAACGAGATTAGTGCGAAGAGTGTTAGTCTGGCGGAAGTTAAGCTTGATGTCTAAGGGGGCGGAGAGAATTGTTGAGATTAGAAAGACCGGAAATGAAGGGAAGGCAGAGGATAGAAGAGTTCCCAGGAGTAAAGAGTTTGGGAGAGAAGAAATTACGTTTATCATGTGAGAGGCCAGAGTCTATGAAATGGGAAGGGTAGCCAAGACGGGAAAACGAATTATGAAGAGTGGAAATTTCTGCTCGAAGGAAGTGAGGATCACAGATGCGGAGGGCACGGAGAAAGAGGGTGATAGGAACACTTCCCCTTGACAGGGGAAGCATGATAGGAAAAGTAGTGAATGTACATGCCACTGTGCATAGGTTTATGGTAAACAGAAAAGGAAAAACCTGTATTTGAGCGGTGGAAATGGACATCAAGGAAAGGAAGCAAGGAATTAGATTCCCATTCAGCTTTAAACTTAATGGAAGGGGCAAGATTATTTAAGAGGTTCAAGAAAAGGTCATGAGGCCACAGAGCAAAGATGTCATCCGCAAAGCGGAGCCAGAGTGAAGGTTGCACATCGAGGGTAGGAAGAACAGTCTCGAAGTATTCCATGTAAAGATTAGCAAGGACAGAAGAGAGGAGAGCCCATAGCGACACTGAAGGTTTGAGAATAATATTTCCCTTAGAAGGATCAGAGAGATCAAGAAAGACATCAGTAAGTATAGGGAGATGTAGAAACCCTTAATGGGCCTTCTCTCTAAGGAAATCAAGGACATCATCAAGAGGGACATTGGTGAAGAGGGACTCAACGTAAAGACTAAGCATCTTACAGGTTGGGAGAGAGCGAACCCGTTCAATGAAGTCTTGAGAGTGACGGAGGTGGGCAGGTGAGAAAGTACCAAGAAAGGGAGTGAAGGTTTTTGCCAGCCAAGAAGCAAGAGAATAAGAGACAGAACCTCTAGAGGATATGATAGGACGAAGAGGAATATCAGGTTTATGAGTTTTGGGAAGGCCATAGAAATAGGGAAGAGAGGGACAGATGACACGAAACCGTTGAACAAGGTCAAAGTCAGGAGGACAGAGGTCGGAGAGAGTCCTTAGTTTCTTGTAGAAAGTTCTCTTGATGCGATCAAGAGGGTTGGAAACGAGAGGAGTGTAGGTACGTGAGTCAGAGAGCAAGACATCAGCTTTACCGAGGTAGTCCTCGCGATCAAGGATAACTACCGAGTTTCCTTTGTCAGAAGATAGTATGACAATGTTAGTGTTGGATTTAAGAGAAGAAAGGGCAAGTTGGTAACGGCGTGGAAGGTGGTGATTCTTAGAAAACAGACTAACAAGAGCAGGAAGGAGAGCGCCACGAAAAGTGGACAAGTCAGGAAGATTACAGGAGCGAGATTGACGAAAGGAATCAATAGAGCTAATCAGGGCAATACCAGCGCGAGGAGTAGGCGAAGTGGCAAAGGAAAGGCCAAAACCAAGAAGTTCAAGCTCATACTGAGAGAGTGAGACAGGTTAGTAACACAGTCAGTGAGGGAGAATTTAGACCAAGGGCTAGTTGAGATGAGACGTTGAAGTTTATTCTGTAGTTTGGAAGAATGAATTTGTGTATTCAGGGCGAGCAGTGTCAAAGGCAATGGTAGAGAGAAGGTTACAGAGATCCTGTGGTAGAGCCACAATGAGAGCACGTTGGCGGAAAGTAAAGAAGGCATCTTCAACCTGTGATTTAGTAGAAAGAATGAGCTGTTGAAGTAGGAGACGGGCATGATCAGGAAAGGGGGCAGAACTTGTTCAGCAAGACAGTCACGTAGGAAGCGAAGCTGATTCTTACGACGCCTGGTAGCAATAAGAGCAGCCTCATAAGATCGAAAGAGTTGTTTAAAAGAGAATTTGCCTTTTTTGTTATTTATGGACCCCGCAGTTAAACGTCATATTCTCTCCAACTTTTTTAATGTTCTTCCCTCTTTTAAACAACTCTTTCGATCTTATGAGGCTGCTCTTATTGCTACCAGGCGTCGTAAGAATCAGCTTCGCTTCCTACGTGACTGTCTTGCTGAACAAGTTCTGCCCCCTTTCCTGATCATGCCCGTCTCCTACTTCAACAGCTCATTCTTTCTACTAAATCACAGGTTGAAGATGCCTTCTTTACTTTCCATCAACGTGCTCTCATTGTGGCTCTACCACAGGATCTCTGTAACCTTCTCTCTACCATTGCCTTTGACACTGCTCGCCTGAATACACAAATTCATTCTTCCAAACTACAGAATAAACTTCAACGTCTCATCTCAACTAGCCCTTGGTCTAAATTCTCCCTCACTGACTGTGTTACTAACCTGTCTCACTCTCTCAGTATGAGCTTGAACTTCTTGGTTTTGGCCTTTCCTTTGCCACTTCGCCTACTCCTCGCGCTGGTATTGCCCTGATTAGCTCTATTGATTCCTTTCGTCAATCTCGCTCCTGTAATCTTCCTGACTTGTCCACTTTTCGTGGCGCTCTCCTTCCTGCTCTTGTTAGTCTGTTTTCTAAGAATCACCACCTTCCACGCCGTTACCAACTTGCCCTTTCTTCTCTTAAATCCAACACTAACATTGTCCATACTATCTTCTGACAAAGGAAACTCGGTAGTTATCCTTGATCGCGAGGACTACCTCGGTAAAGCTGATTGTCTTGCTCTCTGACTCACGTACCTACACTCCTCTCGTTTCCAACCCTCTTGATCGCATCAAGAGAACTTTCTACAAGAAACTAAGGACTCTCTCCTACCTCTGTCCTCCTGACTTTGACCTTGTTCAACGGTTTCGTGTCATTTGTCCCTCTCTTCCCTATTTCTATGGCCTTCCCAAAACTCATAAACCTGATATTCCTCTTCGTCCTATCATATCCTCTAGAGGTTCTGTCTCTTATTCTCTTGCTTCTTGGCTGGCAAAAACCTTCACTCCCTTTCTTGGTACTTTCTCACATGCCCACCTCCGTCACTCTCAAGACTTCATTGAACGGGTTCGCTCTCTCCCAACCTGTAAGATGCTTAGTCTTTACGTTGAGTCCCTCTTCACCCATGTCCCTCTTGATGATGTCCTTGATTTCCTTAGAGAGAAGGCCCATTAAGGGTTTCTACATCTCCCTATACTTACTGATGTCTTTCTTGATCTCTCTGATCCTTCTAAGGGAAATATTATTCTCAAACCTTCAGTGTCGCTATGGGCTCTCCTCTCTTCTGTCCTTGCTAATCTTTACATGGAATACTTCGAGACTGTTCTTCCTACCCTCGATGTGCAACCTTCACTCTGGCTCCGCTTTGTGGATGACATCTTTGCTCTGTGGCCTCATGACCTTTTCTTGAACCTCTTAATAATCTTGCCCCTTCCATTAAGTTTAAAGCTGAATGGGAATCTAATTCCTTGCTTTCTTTCCTTGATGTCCATTTCCACTGCTCAAATACAGGTTTTTCCTTTTCTGTTTACCATAAATCTATGCACAGTGGCATGTACATTCACTACTTTTCCTATCATGCTTCCCCTGTCAAGAAAAGTGTTCTTATCACCCTCTTTTTTCCATGCCCTCCGCATCTGTGATCCTCACTTCCTTCGAGCAGAAATTTCCACTCTTCATAATTCCTTTTCCCGTCTTGGCTACCCTGGTAGCAGCCTCATAAGATCGAAAGAGTTGTTTAAAAGAGGGAAGAACATTAAAAAAGTTGGAGAGAATATGACGTTTAACTGCGGGGTCCATAAATAACAAAAAAGGCAAATTCTCTCCAACTTTTTTAATGTTCTTCTCTTTTAAACAACTCTTTCGATCTTATGAGGCTGCTCTTATTGCTACCAGGCGTCGTAAGAATCAGCTTCGCTGAACAAGTTCAATGATCTTTAGTTTTAATAATTTGTCTACCTCTCGGTCAAATGCATCCCTAAGGTGAACTGGAACTGGGTATAATTTTCGTTTGATAGAATTGTCCGTCACTAAGTCAATCTTATGGACTACCGTGGAGGTAACTACCTGGAATTCAGTAAAGACGTCTGAAAAGTTACTCACACATTGAAGTAGTTCATGTCTCTTATGGTCATCCGAAGATTCATTAATATTAATGTTGGGTGCGTCCGAGTGGTCAAGAGTCACCAAGTCATGTAGTTTCTTCATCATAGTCTAAGTTAGAGTGTCAATTACGCACACCTTACATTCTTCAGTTGTCGTATCAAGATCGTGTGGAAAAACTAAGTCAAAGTTATTAAGGCATTTAACCGAATTTTTTCGGTAATATTTCTTAAGGATGTTGATATGATAAAGCTTAGGTTTCCCCTTGACTTCTATGAGGTAGTCAACTTTCCCACAAATTTTAATACTTTATATGGACCTTTCCATGCTACTAATAATTTATTTGACTTGATTGGCAAAAGTACAAGAACTTCATCCCCTACTTTAAAACTTCTCCTCTGACTTTTGGAATCAAAATAGGTTTTGTACTGGTCCATTGACAAGCTTAATTAAGTTTTTCGAAACTATGTCAGAGGACTCCTCAAGTTTGGATCTAAGGTCAAGGAGAAACTGGTAAGAAGAGTGAACCTCAGCATTTACCTCCTCATTAGTCCATAAGTCATGAAGGATGGACAATGGGCCTCTGGCCCATTGTCCATCCACTGAGAACTTCCCTCATGGCAAACAAAGCACAGGGTGAGTAACGATGCCACTCCTTAGGTTTAAGGGAGCAAAGTTTCCTTAAAATGGACTTGAGAATCGAATGCTGGCTCTCAATCCTCCCATTACTGGGATGATAGGGTGTGGTGAAGAGAGGCTTAACTCCCAGAAGTTGGTATAGATGTTGCATTAAGTCAGATGTGAATTGTGTCCCACGGTCAGACAAAATTTCTCTAGGGATGCCCACTCTGGAGAAGATGGACAAAAGGGCTTCAGCCACCACTGTAGTAGTTATGGTCTTTAAGGGTATGGCTTCAGGGAAAACTCGAAGCATAATCAACTAATGTTAATATATATCTATGTCCCCCAGATGAAAGTGGAGATAAAGGACCAACGATGTCAACAGCTACTCTTTCAAACGGTACCATAAAAGTTTGGCATTTTGACCATAGGTACTCGCCTGGTACTTCGGGAGGATGACAGTTGGCAAACTTTACACGATCTACAATGGGTAGTGCCATCTGAGGACATTTTTGGGCCAAAAATAGGTTTCCCCTAATTTTATTTAAGGTTTTACGATGCGAGAAATGTCCGGCCACTGGCAGTCAGGAGCCATTTTAAGAACAGTCCCCTCTGCATTGACTTGGAACAACTAAGATGGAATAGTCTGTCTCGTCTGAATTTAATTTGAATACTGACTTGTACAAGATACCTTTTATATATTCAAATTTATATGAAAAGTTTTTCCTTTGGATAACTTGATTTTGTTTAGCGGCAGTCAAACTATCGCTTTTGGGGGGGGGGAAAAAAGGCGGGAATAGCGAGAGCTTGACTTACCCTACCTTAACAAGTAGCCGGCAATGAAACTATTGTTACTATATACTCCCTCGCTACTCCTATCATTGAACTTTTCCCTCACAAACTGCAAGAAGCCCCAATCATGTGCTTTTAACATCCTATGGAGAGGGAACATGGGCACTGGGGTCGTCCCACAGTTACTAAAAACAACAGACATAGCCCCACTCCACGAAGGGGGCAGTAAAGCAATAGCCGAAAACTACAGACCGATTGCACTAACATCCCATATCATAAAAATCTTTGAAAGGATCCTAAGAAGCAAGATCGCCACCCATCTAGATACCCATCAATTACACAACCCAGAGCCGGTCGCTCCTGTCTGTCCCAACTACTGGATCACTGCGACAAGGTCCTAGATGCACTAGACGACAAAAATAATGCAGATGTAATATACACAGACTTTGCAAAAGCCTTCGACAAGTGTGACCATGGCGTAATAGCGCACAAAATGCATGCTAAAGGAATAGCAGGAAAAGTTGGTAGATGGATTTATAACTTCCTCACAAACAGAACACAGAGAGTATTAGTCAACATAATAAAGTCTGAGGCGGCTACGGTGAAAAGCTCTGTTCTGCAAGACAGAGGATGTCAGCCACAGCACCGTGTCTTCCTTTGCAGATGACACCCGAATCTGCATGACGGTTTCTTCCATTGCAGACACTGCAAGGCTCCAGGCGGACATCAACCAAATCTTTCAGTGGGCTGCAGAAAGCAATATGAAGTTCAACGAAGAGAAATTTCAATTACTCCGATATGGTAAACATGAGGAAATTAAAACTTCATCAGAGTATAAAACAAATTCCAGCCACAAAGTAGAGCGAAAAACTAACGCCAAAGACCTGGGAGTGATCATGTCGGAGGATCTCACCTTCAAGGACCATAACATTGTATCAATCGCATCTGCTAGAAAAATGACAGGATGGATAATGAGAACCTTCAAAACTAGAGATGCCAAGCCCATGATGACACTCTTCAGGTCACTTGTTCTATCTAGGCTGGAATAATGCTGCACACTAACAGCACCTTTCAAGGCAGGTGAAATTGCTGACCTAGAAAATGTATAGAGAACCTTCACGGCGCACATAACGGAGATAAAACACCTCAATTACTGGGAGCGCTTTAAGTTCCTGAACCTGTACTCCCTGGAACGCAGGCGGGAGAGATACATGATTATATACACCTGGAAAATCCTAGAGGGACTAGCACCAAACTTGCACACGACAATCACTCACTACAAAAGCAAAAGACTCGGCAAAGGATGCAACATCCCCGCTATGAAAAGCAGGGGTGTCATTAGCACGTTAAGAGACAACTCAATAAGTGTCAGGGCCCAAGACTGTTCAACTGCCTCCCAGCATACATAAGGGGGATTACCATCAGACCCCTGGCAGTCTTCAAGGTGGCACTGGACAAGCACCTAAAGTCGATACCTGACCAGCAGGGCTGTGGCTCGTGCGTTGGATTGCGTGCACCAGCAGTAACAGCCTGGTTGATCAGGCCCTGATCCACCATGAGGCCTGGTCACAGACCGGGCCGCGGGGGCGCTGACCCCCGAACTCTCTCCAGGTAAACAAGATAGGACCACTCAAAAGTAACTCTGGTCGATCACTGACAGTGATAAGGAAATGTGTGAAATTTTTAACTCTTTTTTTCCTCTCAGTTTTTACACAGGAAGATACTAGGAAAATTCCAGAAATGATAAATTATGTAGAGCAGGAAGATATTAAACTATGTACTATTACAGTAACTAATGACATGGTCCTCAGACAAATAGAGAAATTTAAATCGAGCAAATCTCCAGACCCTGTTGAACTGTTTTGCAAGGGTTTTAAGGAATGTAGCCAAACCTTTGTCTAATCTTTTCGATATATCATTACAAACTGGCATAGTGCCAGACAAATGGAAAATGGCAAATGTAATACCTATTTACAAAGCAGGAAGCAGGTCCTTAGCTTAGAACTATAGACCAATAAGCCTTACCTCCACAGTGGGAAAAATTATGAAATCAGTAATTACTGTGGCAATTCGTAGCCTTCTTGAAAGGAAAAATTGATTAATGAACCTGAGCACGGTTTTACTAAGAGGCGTTCCTGCCTTACGAATTTACTAACTTTTTTCACAAAGGCATTTAGGAAGTAGATCATGGTAATGACTATAATATTGTGCATAAGGATTTCAGTAAAGCTATCAGAGGCTATTGAGGAAAATTAAGGCACATGGAATAGGAGAAATTTTTTCCTAGGTAGAAGTGTGGTTGATAGATAGGCAGGAAAGAGTTTGCATCAATGGGGGGAAATAAGAGTGGAGCCGTGTCACGAGTGGTGTTCCACAGGGATCAGTGTTGGGCCTTTTGCTGTTCACAATTTATATAAACGACTTTGAGGGAATAAACAAGTCTATGACACCAAAATAAGTCACGTAATTCATTGTAATGAGGACATTAGAGCACTTTAGGGAGATTTGAAAAGACTGATGCAGTCGTCGGAGAAGTGGCAGATGCAGTTTAATATAGACAAATGCAAAGTTCTAAATATTTGGCAAGAAAGTACCCATGCCACATATAAATTAAATAATGTAGATCTTAATATTACTGATTGTGAAAAGGATGTGGGAGTTTTGGTTAGCAGTAATATAAAACCAATACAACATTGCTTATGTGTTCACAATAAATCTAACAGAATCCTTGGCTTCATATCATGGAGCACAAAAAATAGGAGTCCTCAGGTTGTTCTTCAACTCTATATATCATTGGTTAGGCCTCATTTAGCTTATGCTGCACAGTTCTGGTCACCGTATTACAGAATGGATTAAAGTATAAGTTGGTCGATCTAGGAAAC
>NW_026477296.1:0-10362 GCF_026875155.1 Cherax quadricarinatus
TCCGTGTCCAAACCCTACTGGATTCTATGACATGGTGAACAGTAAGACAAAAAAGGGGGGTTTGGGTGGATTGCTATTTTTGGGACTGCAAGAAGACGCTTGAAACCGTACCACACAAGAGATTAGTAAAAAAACTGGAGGAACCAAGCAGGGATAACAGGGAAGGCACTACAATGTATCGGGGAATACTTGTCGGGAAGACAGCAGCGAGTTATGGTACATAGCGAGGTGTCAAAGTGGGCACCTTTGACCAGTGGGTCCCCACAGGGTCAATCCTAGGACCAGTGCTGTTTCCTGGTATTTGTGAACGACATACGGAAAGAATAGACGCCGAGGTGTCCCTGTTTGCAGATGACGTGAAGTTGACGAGAAGAATTCACTTGATCGAAGATCAGGCAGAACTACAAAAGGATCTGGACAGGCTGCAGACCTGGTCCAGGAATTGGGCTCCTGGAGTTCAATACCACCAAGTGCAAAGTCATGAAGATTGGGGAAGGGCAAAGAAGACCGCAGACGGAGTACAGTTTTAGGGGGCCAGAGACTACAAACCCACTCAAGGAAAAAGATCTTGGAGTGAGTTAACGGCCAGGCACATCTGAAGCGCACATCAACTAAATAACGCTGCAGCATAGGGGCGCCTAGCAAACCTCAGAACAGCATTCCGACACCTTAATAAGGAATCGTTCAGGCCCCCTGTACACCGTGTACGTTAGGCCCATATTGGGTATGCGGCACCAGTTTGGAACCCACACCTAGCCAAGAAACGAAAGAAACTAGAGAAAGTGCAAAGATTTGCAACAAGACTAGTCCCAGAGCTAAGGGGTTTATGTCCTACGAGGAGGGGTTAAGGGGAAATCAACCTGACGACACTGGAGGACAGGAGAGAGAGGGGGACATGATAACGACATACAAAATACTGAGAGGAATTGACAAGGTGGACAAAAGACGGGATTCTTCCAAGATTGGACACAGTAACAAGGGGACACAGTTGGAAGTTGAAGACACAGATGAATCACAGGGATGTTAGGAATATTTCTTCAGCCACAGAGTAGTCAGTAAGTGGAATAGTTTGGGAAGCGATGTAGTGGAGGCAGATCCATACATAGCTTTAAGCAGAGTATGATAAAGCCAGGGCTCAGGAGAGTGACCTAGTAGCGACCAGTGAAGAGGCGGGGCCAGGAGCTTGGACTCGACCCCTGTAACCTCAACTAGGTGAGTACAACACACACACACACACACACACACACGTCAGGCCCCCTACTGAGTATGCAGTGTCCCCGTTCGCGATGTATTTTAATGGCGGTGTGGTATATATCAAGTTTGGTTATGTATCTTTAATGGCTGTGTGGTATGTATCAAGTTGATTGATGTTTCATAGTGGCCTTGTGTTATGTATCAAGTTTGGCTGATGTATCTTGTGGCTGTGTGGTATATATCAAGTTTGGTAAAATTGTTTCCGTAAAAAACAGTAAAAAAAAAAACTGAAATTGGGTTGGAATTCTTGCCATAACTAGAGAACGACTCGTCTGATCGGCTGACCAAAAGGTTCACTGCCACTAGCTAGTATAAAATCCCAATTTGCCAATAATGTATTCTATGATAATTTCTACAAGTACATGTACAAGGTATACAAGTACATGTACAAGGTATACAAGACATGTACAAGGTATACAAGTACATGTACAAGGTATACAAGTACATGTAAAAAGGTATACAAGTACATGTACAAGGTATACAAGTACATGTACAAGGTATACAAGTACATGTACAAGGTATACAAGTACATGTACAAGGTATACAGTCCTAGGTGACATCACTGACATACTACCATAAAAGCCCCTTGTTATGCAGAGCATTTTGGACAAATTATGTAAATTTTGTCCCAGGATCGACCCACACCATCAACTAACACTGCTAGGTGAACATGGACAGCTACGGGCCCAACTAAGATGGATGATATCCCACAGGTATAGTCTGAGAAGCTGCAAATTTGCAATTTACTGAAACTGTTTAAAAAACGTGCAATTGTAATCAGAGTAGTTCTTCAAGAATGCCTTGTCTGATGGGCTTCAAGCTTTTATCATTGGTGTGTAAATATCTGTTAATTTAAGTATATTGTTTCCTGTGTGATAACTAGTAGATGCCTCTTCTGATCGGCTTCAAACTGTAAATACTGGTGTACCTTCATTGCAAGTAGTTTTGTATTTAGGCTGTGTTTGTCAATTTCCCATTTTTTGGCCTAATTTAAAAATTGAATTTTTTAAACAGATCAAAATCAAATTAATTCTCTAACTGGTTTACAGAGATTGTCAAATAAAATGTTCATGAGAAAATTCAACTGGAAAACAAACAAAAGTCACGTTCTTATTTTTGGATCTTTCTCGGCAAAATTTTATGTTTTCTCTCTCAGAAAATTTCCTTATTGCTTATCCATCGGCTTTAATTTTTGTTCGTTTTCAAATTTTCAGTTCTTGTGTAATGTAGTTATCAAGATTGATGGTACTATTTGCATGCCTGGCTGCCCTCTACACTGTTACAGAGGACCGCCTGGCTGCCCTCTGCAGTGTTGAAGATTGAGACACTTATGCAGCATATGGAAAACTTTTTTCAGGAAACGTTTCGCCACACAGTGGCTTCAACAGTCCCCAAAACAAAGAGGAAGGCGTAAGGAGAGGATGAGAATGAGGTAATCAGTTTCCCCCAACCTGGAGTCGATGTGTTCATCCATCAATCTTGTAGAAGGGACAGCATAGGGCCGTAGACGTGGCTTATATACTGTAGTGAGGTGACGTGAAGCAGATGGAGGCGGGGTCATAGTGGTACCATCCACTAGTCGAAGTAGGTTTTTCGTCCAAAGGTTGAAACAAGTGTTGAAGAATTCTTTGTAACAAGATCCCATGATTCTTCAACACTTGTTCAACCTTTGGACGAAGACCTACTTCGACTATTGGGTGGTACCACTTGACCCGCCTCCATCTGCTTCACGTCACCTCACTACAGTATAAAGCCCCGTCTACGGCCCTATGCTGTACATTCTACAAGATGATGGAGAAACATCGACCCAGGGTTTAGGGGGCTGGGGATTTACCTCATCCATCCCCTCCTTACCCCTTCCTCTTTGTATTTTGGGCTGATGAAGCCACTGTGTGGCGAAACGTTTCCTGAATAAAGATTTCCATATGCTGCATAAGTGTCTCAATCTTCAACTTGTCGGTTTTTTTAAACCATTCATCACAACTCTGCAGTGTTACAGAGGACCCCCTGGCTGCCCTCTGCAGTGTTACAGAGGACCGCCTGCTGCCCTCTGCAGTGTTACAGAGGACCGCCTGGCTGCCCTCTACACTGTTACAGAGGCCGCCTGGCTGCCCTCTGCAGTGTTACAGAGGGCCGCCTGGCTGCCCTCTGCAGTGTTACAGAGGACCGCCTGGCTGCCCTCTGCAGTGTTACAGAGGACCGCCTGGCTGCCCTCTGCAGTGTTACAGAGGACCGCCTGGCTGCCCTCTGCAGTGTTACAGAGGACCGCCTGGCTGCCCTCTGCAGTGTTACAGAGGACCGCCTGGCTGCCCTCTGCAGTGTTACAGAGGACCGCCTGGCTGCCCTCTGCGTGTTACAGAGGACCGCCCTGGCTGCCCTCTGCAGTGTTACAGAGGACCGCCTGGCTGCCCTCTGCAGTGTTACAGAGGACCGCCTGGCTGCCCTCTGCAGTGTTACAGAGGACCGCCTGGCTGCCCCTCTCCCAGTGTTACAGAGGACCGCCTGGCTGCCCTCTGCAGTGTTACAGAGGACCGCCTGGCTGCCCTCTGCAGTTTTTACAGAGGACCCCCCTGGCTCCCCTCTGCAGGTTAAACAGAGGACCGCCTGGCTCCCCTCTGCAGTTTACAGAGGACCGCCTGGCTGCCCTCTGCATGTTACAGGGCCCCGCCTGGCTGCCCTCTACACTGTTACAGAGGACCTTCGTAAATGTTACTTGGTGCAGTAAGTGTTGAGAGGCTCCTCTGGTGTTGTTTAAAATGGTATAGAATCCCGACCAGTTGATGACTAAACACGTGTCCCAACACTTGAGTATCTTTAGTGTTGAAACGTTTCGCCTACACAGTAGACTTCTTCAGTCAAATAAGAACATAACATAAGAACGAAGGAACACTGCAGCAGGCCTACTGGCCCATGCGAGGCAGGTCCAAGTCTATTACCGGCTTAAGCCAATGCACCCAACCTAGTCAGGTCAGGTCACATTGACTTAAGGGAGGAACACGGCAAAAACCCACCTGGTTTGCCAAGCTTTCAGGTCTAACTCACAAACCAACCCACATCCACTCATGTATTTTTCCAACCCCATTTTTAAAGCTACACAACGTTCTGGCCTCTATAAAATGTACTTGGGAGTTTGTTTTCCCCTCATCCACAACCTATTACCAAACCAGTAAATTTCCTATATCCTTCCTGAATCTGAATTTTTCCAACTTAAAACCATTGCTGCGAGTCCTGTCTAGGCTAGATATTTTCAGCACACTATTTACATCCCCTTTATTTATTCCTGTCTTCCATTTATACACCTCAATCATATCCCCCCTAATTCTACGTCTTTCTAGAGAGTGCAGATTCAGGGCTCTTAGTCTATTCTCATAGGAAGGTTTCTGATACATGGGATCAACTTTGTCATCCTCCTTTGTACATTTTCCAGAGCATTTATATCCATTCTGTAATACGTTTACCAAAACTGTGCAGCATAATCTAAATGAGGCCTAACCAAGGATGTATAGAGTTGAAGAACAACCTGAGGACTCCTATTATTTAGCTTCTTGATATGAAGCCAAGGATTCTATTAGCTTTATTGCGAACACTTATCACTGTTGTCTTGGTTTCAGATTACTGCTAACCAGAACTCCTAATCTTTTCGCAATCCGTAATTTTAAAAATCTACATTATTTATTTATATGTGGCATGGTTATTTGTCCTGTCCAACATTTAGAACTTTGCATTTGTCTATATTAAACTGCATCTGCCACTTCTCCGACCACTGCATCAGTCATTCAAATCTTCCTGGATGCTCGAATGCCTCGTCATCGGCAAACTTGCTGTTGTCGCTCTTTATGCCCTCATCTATGTCGTTTATGTAGATTGTGAACAGCAGGGGGCCCAACACGGGACCCCTGTGGAACACCGCTCGTGACGCTTCCCCACTTTTGATTTCTCCCCATTTATGCAAACTTCTGCTGCCTATTTGTCAACCATGCCTCTATCCAGGAAAAAAATTCTCCTATTCCATGTGCCTTAATTTTCCTCAATAGTCTCTGATGTGGGACCCTGTCAAAAGCCTTACTGAAGTCCATATACACAATATCGTTTTTCATTACCATGATCTACCTCCTCAAATACCTTAGTGAAAAAAGTTAATAAATTCGTAAGGCAGGAACGCCCCTTTGTAAAACCAAAGCTGAGATTCGTTGATTAATTTATGCTTTTCAAGGTGGCTACGAACTGCCTCGGCAATTATTGATTCCATAAATTTTCCCCCTATGGGGGTTAGGCTTATGGTCTATAGTTCGAAGCTAAGGGCCTGTCACCTGCTTTGAAAATAGTATCACATTTGCCATTTTTCCAAATTTTCTGGCACCATGCCAGTTTGTAGTGATATGTTGAAAAGATTAGCCAAAGGGTTTGCTAAGCTCCTCTTTACATCCTTAGAACCCTTGCATACAGTTCATCAGGGCCTGGGGATTTGTTAGGTTTAATTTATTTATTTGCCTAAGGACCATGTCCTTGTGACCCTAATCGTGCACAGTTTATTATCGTCCTGTTCTACATAATTTATCATTTCTGGAATATCGCTGGTATCCTCCTGTGTAAAAACTGAGAGGAAGTATGTGTTAACAATTCTACACATATCCTTATCACGTCAGTGAGCTGACCCGAAACTTATGAGTGGGCCTATCTTGTCCCTGATCTTACTTCTGTAACCTGAAAGAATCCTTTAGGGTTAGTCTTCGATTCTCTTGCAACTTCAACCTCATAATCTCTTTTTGCTTTTCTAATTCCCTTTTTTATTTCTCTCTCTAACTGAATATATCGATTTCTTAATTGCCCCTCTCCTCTTTTGATTTACCTGTATATCCTCTCTTTTGACTAATCAGATATTTTAATCTATTGTTCATCCATTTAGGATCATTTTTGTTTGATCTGATTTCCCTATTTGGAACATAATTTGACTGAGCAGCTAGAACTATGCCCTGGAAAGCATCATATGGGCAACCATCACCACCTACCTGACCCTTATCAGGTCTTCCCAGTTCAGCCCACCTAAGTAATTTTTCAGTCCTATGAAATCATCCAAGCGAAAGTCGGGGACGGAGACTTGATTGCCATTATTGGGGGAATTCCATGATATATTAAAATGAGTGATTTGTGATCACTTCCCCACGCTCATCATTAACCTCAAGATTATTAATTATGTTTTTCCCCACTGGCAAGAACCAAGTCAAGGAGGGGTTTTTTCCCTAGTTGGCTCTGTCACAAACTGTTATAAAAAACAATCCTGGATCGTATCAAGAAAGTCACCTGACTCTAAATTTCTTGTCAAATTGCTCCAGTCAATCTGTCTATAGTTGAAATCTCCCATTAGCACAACATTTTCGTATGTAGATGCCTTACGAAATTTCGTCCCCATAGAAGTTTACTGCACTCCCTATCAAGATTTGGGCCCTGTAAATCACACCCAAAATTAGTTTTTCTCGCCCTCGAGAAGCTGTAACCAAACAGATTCAGTGGCTGACGCTTCTACTTTTATATCTTGTCTAACACAACAATTTAAATTGTCTCTGACATACATCGCTACTCCACCACCCTTCCTGTTGACCCTGTTCAGTGGAATAATTTATAGCCTTGTATGTGACATTCAGAGGCATCTCTCTATCTTTCAGATTGAGCCGGGTCTCTGTTATAGCAATAATATCTATGTTTCCTGCACTTGCAATTAATCTTAGCTCATCTATCTATTCTTACACTCCGCTTTTAGTATAGTAAACCTTAAGGAGCTAGTCCCTTGCTGCCCTCTGCTGTCCCCTTTTGTTTGCTGACCTGATCTATTGTCTTTTTTTATAATTTCATGCTGAATGCCTTTCTTACATTTACTTTTTTCCAACCCTAGTGTTGCAACCTGCTTGTTTCCCAACACACACCCTTACCTCTATCTTCTATCAGTTTAAAATCATAGACTTTTTTCACACAGGCACAGTTGTAGTAGTGAAATGAAGTTTGATGACTTGTCATGTCTCTTCTAATTCCCTTCAAATCTTCAACACTAATATTTTTCTGCGTTAAGTTATGCCGCACTCTGCAAATATTCCAGTCAGATGCACTGAGACAAGGGGGTGAAGTTAAAGGAATACTGGGATACCTTCCTGGGATCACACAGTAATTGAAATACATCTAATTAATCTTGATGTTGTACAGGTTAGGCAGCCTTAATGACCTACCTGCGTTTCTGATGTTATT
The DNA here is from genome assembly GCF_026875155.1 of Cherax quadricarinatus. Lineage (NCBI taxonomy): Eukaryota > Metazoa > Arthropoda > Malacostraca > Decapoda > Parastacidae > Cherax > Cherax quadricarinatus. Next base: position 7,492 of record NW_026477296.1, read on the forward strand.
CTTACGATTATTGCTAAAATAATAATAATGTTTGTGGTCGCTGCGCGATCAAAATACTTGATGACTTGTACATCATTGAAACGCGATATGAAGTGTGAAGTGCGCCACAAGTTTCTGATGCAATTAAACACTAATATTGTATATTTGTAGGTAATGTGAAGAGGTAGTCACGAATAATCACAATCATATTAGTATCGCAATTTCGATGAAAATGACGAAGTAATTATACACAACCCAACTCGAACCTTCCCATGTCCTCGTACTGTAGTTACACAGCCTGTGTTTCTTGTCCTTATTTACCTTCCGTTTACTGCAGTAACGACTTGGGAATAATTTTGTCAGCTGACCTTTCTTTCAAAGAACATAATAAGGCAAAGATCACAGCAGCCAGGATGATGACGGGTGGGTATTGAGAACTTTAAGAACAAGGGAAATAATGCCAGTGGTGACAATTTTCAAATCGCTAGTGCTCCCTCATAAGAACATAAGAAAGAAGGAACACTGCAACAGGCCTACTGACCCGTGCGAAGCAGGTCCATGCCACCCCCCCCCCCCCCCCACCCGGCCTAGAACTACTCTGGAACATTTTTCAGTGCTGACGGCCCCGTTCAAAGCAGGAGAAATATCAGAGCTGGAACAAATACAGAGATCGTTTACGGCTCACACAGACTAGTAAAGCATTTAAATACTGGAACGCCTTAAAATCTTGAACATGTACTCACTGGAGCGGAGGAGAGGGATACATGATAATATATACCTGGAAAGTACTCGAGGGCCTGATCCCAAATCTGCACACTGCCACAACAACATACTGGAGTGAGAGATATAGGAGGAAGTGCAAAATAAACCCAGTGAGCAGCAGGGGTGCGGTGGGCACAATAAGGGAACACTATATCAACATTTGTGGGTCCAGATTATTCAACATCTTACCAGAAGATATCAGAAACACTGCTGGACAAGTGTCTTCAAGAGAAAACTGAACAAGTATTTCACCATGTGCCACATCAACCAGGCTATGATGGATATGTGGGCAGCGGGCCTCCAGCAGCAACAGCCTGTTTGACCAGGCAAGAACCAGATGAGCCTGGCCCATGGCCAGACTCCGAGAGTAATGAGAGACTCGGAACCCATCAAAAGCAAAGGTTGCCTCATTCTAAGTCTTCCGAAGTGTAGCTTCATGGCTCTTAATCTGTCCTCATATGAGAGATTCCTTATACTGTTTGTCATCATTCTTTGTATATTCTTCATTGTATTTATATTTATTCTGTAGTATGGAGACCAGAACTGAGCTACATAATTTAAGTGGGGCCTTAAATAATCTGAGCGAGGCCTTTTATTAGACGAGTTGTTGAGGTGGTTGATAGTTTGTGATTATTATAGTGAGATGATGAGTTGAGGTGGTTGATGTCTTTAATGATTGATGTGGCAGTCACAAGATTGCTATGTGAGCGTAATTCACGCAGTATATAACAACTTGGGCGACAGCGGGTCTTCATTATGTCAAATAACACACTTGGTCGTAGTAACACTGTAAAAATGGAGGCAGGCGAGTCCTCGTGTTCACAATAATGCCAGAGAACTGCACCACTTCTGCGCCAGCTCCACATTGTTATGTATCGTTATAGCTATTATCGCAGTTTTTATATATAATTTTGGCGGCTCTTGATAGTCTTGTTAGTGTAGCTAGTGTACTGGGTGCAGCATAAGTCTAATTACCAAACATGTTGAAATGACACTGTGAGGAACTTTCCATGCTAAGTTAGTACTGCTAAATGTGGACGTAATTGTTCCAGTAAAGCCATTTGTGCCGCGCCTTGTATATAAACGTCACTGTAATCACTTTAGTTAATTATTATTAATATTAAATATTCAGGGTTCCATCCCATTACCCAGTGCTCCTACCCACCCTACACCACAGTGCTCCTACCCACCCTACACCACAGTGCTCCTACCCACCCTACACCACAGTGCTCCAACCCACCCTACACCACAGTGCTCCTACCCACCCTACACCACAGTGCTCCAACCCACCCTACACCACAGTGCTCCTACCCACCCTACACCACAGTGCTCCTACCCACCCTACACCACAGTGCTCCTACCCACCCTACACCACAGTGCCTCCTACCCACCCACTAACCACAGTGCTCCTACCCACCCTACACCACAGTGCTCCTACCCACCCTACACCACAGTGCTCCTACCTACCCTGCACCACAGTGCTCCTACCCACCCTACACCACAGTGCTTTCCTGCCTACCACCCTACACCACTGCTCCTACCCACCCTACACACCAGTGCTCCTACCTACCCTACACCACAGTGCTCCTACCCACCCTACACCACAGTGCTCCTACCCACCCAATACCACAGTGATCCTACCCACCCTACACCACAGTGCGCCTACCCAACCAACACTGCAGTGCTCCTACCCGCCCTACACCACAGTGCTCCTACCCACCCTACACCACAGTGCTCCTACCTACCCTACACCACAGTGCTCCTACCCACCCTACACCACAGTGCTCCTACCCACCCAATACCACAGTGATCCTACCCACCCTACACCACAGTGCGCCTACCCACCAACACTGCAGTGCTCCTACCCGCCCTACACCACAGTGCTCCTACCCGCCCTACACCACAGTGCTCCTACCACCCAACACCACAGTGCTCCTAACCCACCCAACACCACAGTGCTCCTACCCACCCAACACCACAGTGCTCCTACCCACCCAACACCACAGTGCTCCTACCCACCCAACACCACAGTGCTCCTACCCACCCTACACCACAATGCTCCTACCCCCACCCACGTGTCCCCACCCCCCCAAAACAGTGCTCCTCCCACCCTAACCCCAGTGCCCCCCC
>NW_026477297.1:0-10069 GCF_026875155.1 Cherax quadricarinatus
TTACATTTTTAAAAAGAACCAACAGGAGAAGCTTTGTCGGGCCTTCAAGACAAATGTTACCCCAATGATTGAAAACACAGGAGTTGTCCTAGGAGGAGGTGAAGTCCTAGCTGCTGGGTCTACACGGCTAGGTAACTTGATACTGGCTTGCCTAGCGGACCTCCTGGGACCTTCTGGACCTTGGGACTTCCTAGGACGGTCTGGGACAGCCTGGGACCCCCTAGACCCTTGTAAAGTTCCTGGACGAGGTTAAGTCCTAGCAAACTGGGTCTACACGGCAAAGGTAACTTGATACTGGCTTGCCTAGCGGACCTCCTGGGACCTTCGGGGACCTTGGGACTTTCTAGGACGGTCTGGGACAACCTGGGACCCGCCTAGACTCTTGTAAGAGTCCTGGGACGAGGTTAAGTCCTAGCTACTGGGTCTACACGGCTAGGTAACTTGATACTGGTTTGCCTAGCGGACCTCCTGGGACCTTCTGGGGCCTTAGGACTTCTAGGACGGTCTGGGATAGCCTGGGCCCCCGCCTAGACTCTTGTAAGAGTCCTGGGACGAGGTTAAGTCCTAGTACTGGGTCTACACGGCTAGGTAACTTAATACTGACTTGCCTAGCGGACCTCCTGGGACCTTCGGGGACCTTAGGACTTCCTAGGACGGTCTGGGACAGCCTGGGACCCCCCTAGACTCTTGTAGGAGTCCTGGGACGAGGTTAAGTCCTAGCTACTGGGTCTACAGGGCCCTGGGTTTAACTTGATACTGGCTTCCCTAGCGGACCTCCTGGGACACACACACACACACACACACACAGGGGTCAGTCCTAGGACCAGTGCTGTTTCTGGTATTTGTGAACGACAATGACGGAAGGAATAGACTCTGAGGTGTCCCTGTTTGTAGATGACGTGAAGTTGATGAGAAGAATTCACTCGATCGAAGACCAGGCAGAACTACAAAGAGATCTGGACAGGCTGCAGACCTGGTCCAGCAATTGGCTCCGGGAGTTCAATCCCACCAAGTGCAAAGTCATGAAGTTTGGGGGAAGGGCAAAGAAGGCCGCAGACGGGAGTACAGTCTAGGGGGCCAGAGACTACAAACATCACTCAAGGAAAAAGATCTTGGGGTGAGTATAACACCAGGCACATCTCCTGAAGCGCACATCAACCAAATAAACTGCTGCAGCATATGGGCGCCTAGCAAACCTCAAAAAACAGCATTCCGAAAACTTAATAAGGAATCATTTCGGGACCCTGTACAACCGTGTACGTTAGGCCCCATATTGGAGTATGCGGCACCAGTTTGGAACCCACACCTAGCCAAGCACGTGAAGAAACTAGAGAAAGTGCAAAGGTTTGCAACAAGACTAGTCCCGAGCTAAGAGGAATGTCCTACGAGGAGAGGTTAAGGGAAATCAACCTGACGACACTGGAGGACAGGAGAGATAGGGGGGACATGATAACGACATAAAAAAATACTGAGAGGAATTGACAAGGTGGGCAAAGACAGGATGTTCCAAGATTGGACACAGTAACAAGGGGACACAGTTGGAAGCTGAAGACACAGATGAATCACAGGGATGTTAGGAAGTAATTTCTTCAGCCACAGAGTAGTCAGTAAGTGGAATAGTGTGTGTGGGGTTGTGTGTGTGTTTGGGAAACATATGAAGCAAGAAAACAAGGGGAAAAAAAAAGCAATTGGAAAGCAATCATGAAAGCAATAGGAGAAGACATATGACCCAGCTAGGAAAATTTTCGGGAGAATAGGGGGGGTTTGTAAAAAAAAGAACCCGGCCAGTGAGAGGGGACCTTCAAGGCAGAAGCAACTCGGACCAGGATCCTGCAGGAGAAAGCACGATTAAGGGACATGACGGGATACAGGAAGGTGTATCTCGACCGCGACAGAAAAACAAGAAGAAAGGAAGAAACTGAGAGAGATGGGTACAAAGCGAAAGGAGGAAAAGGGGGGGATGGAGAAGACAGACAGGAGATCCCAGACCCAGGAAGAAAAATCAAATACAGCCTCCCTCACAACTTTCCCATAGAAGCCTCCCAACCAGGTCAACCCCAGTGCAACCAAAAAACTCTAAATCAAAACACCCATGCCACATCCAATGCCCCACCCACTACATTACAAACTTCACTCCCACAGCAACAACCCCCAGTTCCTTACCAGGTCCCCCCATTTCCCCCAAACCCCCCAAATATTTCCCCAGACCACAGTCTTAGAAAAGAAGTTTTAAAGGGGTTGGTATACAAATCAAAAGAATAGCAAACAATATGAGGAGTGGCAAAAAAGAATCAAAGAGACACCCCCAAATAATAGCACTCAAAGAAAAAAAAACTCAACCAGAATAAAAACAGATTCAATCTTTCCACCCGGTTTATAAACTTCAGGAAAGACAAGGGAGGAAAGGGGGAGGAGGGAGTTGCATGCTCTTTAAAAAAACCAAAGTGGGTTTTGAGAAAAGGAAAAGGAAAATGGAGGGGCATGGGGGGAAAGGGGAAACTACTTATTTAGGAACAATCCAGTCGAGGGACATAAGGTGAAAATTTGCAGAAATAAACAACCCCCCAAAACAGAACGGGCGGAGGCCAAGAGAAAAATACGATGAGAGCAACAGACAATGATCAACACCCTTGCCGAGGTGGCCGGGGAAGAGCAACCCATGGGGGGAGCAAAGTTACAAAGTTATGGGTAAATTTCAATCACAAGGAGTTTTTGGGGGAAAAAACCGGGGCCCCCCAGGGGGTTTGGTCCCAAAACCCTTGGGGGCCAAAAATGAGGATGTGGTATGGAGAACCTCATCATCAAAAATGTTAGAGCCCCACTACCAGAGAGAGGGAGAGGATAACCGGGAAATTTTGGACTTGTATTCACCATGAGTAGTTCGGACTCGGGGAAACATGTATAAAAGGGCCCCGGGGAGCTATTTATAAAGTTTTTTTTCTGTGCTTGAAACATATTTTTGGAGCCCCAAAGGGAGAGAGTACGGGAATAGGCCGGGAAAACCCAAAAATAAAAAAAGGGGGAACTACCGGGCCCTGGGGGGAACTTCCTTCAAGACAATCAGGGGATAGGGAACTACATAAAAAACCGTACAAGAAATTTTTGGACAAAGTAGAAACCAAAATGAAAAAGGGGCAGAGGAAGGTTTTTCCCCAAGGGAAACAAAATAATGGGAAGAAAGAACGAGCCCTTTGGTTCACCCAAAGGTGTAGGGAGGAAAAAAAACTAGGTTTTTACTAGAGAATGGAAAAGGTACAAAGACAGAGAACCAGGAAAATAAAGAAATCACCCGAAGACCCAAAAAACAATATGCCCCAGATAAGAAGGGGGCTCAGAAACAATATAAAAAATGACATACCCTCAAAAGTAAAACTGACCCGAAGCTGTTTTACAGCCAAAATCAGGAGGAAAACAACGCCCGGGCCCAGGAAAACAACTGGGGAAAAGGGTAAAGGGGGGAATTCACAAAAAAGACCCGAGAGGTATTTTTCGGGAAAGCTCACCCCAGTTTTTAAAGAGGAAATTTCCTTTAAAAACCAGTGGGAAACTCCAAAAATAAAGACAGGGGGGCACACCACAAGTGCTGGATGAGGTACATAAAAACCAAAGGGGGGAGGGAAGAACCCTGCTATGCAACTTGACCCCTAAAAGGGCGGTGGGACCGGGACAACTTCTCTCCATGGGCCCCTTAAAAGAGGGAGCGGGAGGTATTGTGTGAGCCTTTAAAACAAGATTTCAACACATCATTTGAAACGGGGAAAACTCCCTGAGGTAGGGAAAAATGGCAAATGTAGCCCCCAATTTTTTAAAAAAGGGGGAGACAACATGAGGCACTAAACTAAAAAGCCGTATCACTAACGTGTATAGTATGAAAAGGTCATGGAAAAGATCATAAAGGGGGAGAGTGGGGGGGAAAACCGGGAAAAAAAACAAGTTTTTAAAAATTTGACAACCAGCACTTTTTTCCGGGGAAAGGGAAAAATCCTGTGTCACAAAACCTACTAGAGTTTTAGGGGAAAGGGGTAAACAGAAGAAGACAAGAGAGAGAGGGGGGGAAATTCGACTGGTTTTTTTTAGACGCAAAAAGGGTTTTCGACACAGTCCCTCAAAGGGGTTTTACTGCAAAGCAAGGGGAAACCAGGCACACTTTAACGGGAAAGGCATGAAAATTGGATCAGAGAAATCACGGGGGGAGGCAAAAAACGGGGGTCATGGTACGGGGGAAACGAGGTTTTCAGAGGGGGCGCCGGGAAACCAAGCGGGGGTTCCACAGGGGTCAGTCTGGGACCTGTGCTGTTCTTGGTAAAAACGTGAACGACAAACGGAAGGGATGACTCAGAAGTGTCCTTGTTTGCAAACGAGGGTAAGTTAATGGGGAAAAATCGAATCGGACAAAGGATCGGCGGGACTACAAGGGGAACCGGAAAAGGCAACAAGCCGGGTTCCCAGCCCCTGGCTCCTTAAATTTTAAACCCCTTTGCCAAATGAAAAAGGATGAAGTTTGGGGAAAGGGGCAAAGAAGACCGCAGACAAAATATTTTTTAGAGGGGCCAAAAGGGACTGAAAACCTCACTGGGGGGAAAAGACCTGGGGGGGGAGTAAAAACCCGAGCATATCTCCTGGGGCGCCAAAAAATCAGAAAAATTTGGCAGCTTTACGGGCGCCTGGAAAAACCTACGGAATAGCTTTCCCGAATACCTCAGAAGGGGAATTCGTTTAAGACTCTGTACCCTCTACGTCACCCCATACGGGGAGTAGGCAGCACCAGTTTGGAATCCACACCTATTTCAAGCACGTCAAAAATTAAAAAAGGTGAAAAGGTTTGCAACAAGATAGTCCCAAGCTAGGGGGATTTTTCCTATGAAAAAATTTTTAAAGGGAAATGGGCCCTGAGGGACACGGGGGCCAGGAGGGTCAGGGGAGACGATAACGACAATAAAATACTGCGCGGAAAAACCCGGGGTGGACAAAGACGGGATGTTCCAGAGATGGGACAAGAAAACAAGAGGTCACTTTTTGGAAGTTGAAGACTCGAGGGTTTAAAAAGGGGATTTTGGGAAAAGTTTTTTTTTTCAGTCATAGAGTAGTAGGCCATGGAATACCCTTTAGAAAGTGATGGGTGGAGGGGGGGAACCCCATACATTTTTTTTAAGGGGGGGTTATGATAGAGCTCATGGGGCAGGGAGAGGGGAGGCCCTTTAGTAGAAATCAGCAAAAGAGGAGGGCCAGGACTTTTGACTCGACCCCTGAAACCCACAAATAGGTGAGTAAAAAATGGGTTTAGTACACACACACACACTCACACACACACACACACACCCCAAAAACCACACCCCACACACACACAACACACACCCCCACACACACAAAAACACACACACACACACACACCCCCCCAAAAAACACACAACCAACAAACACACACACCAAAACAACACACACACCACCACCACACAAAACACACAAAAATCCCCAACACACACACACAAACAACACACACACAAAACACACCCCACACACAAAAAACCACACACACACAACAAAACACACACACAAACAAACAACACACACACACCACACACACACACAAAACCACACACACAACACAAAACACAAAAACACCCCACACACACAACACAAAACCCAAACACATAAAACCACACACAACACAACACACACACACCCCAAAAACACACACACCACAACCCCACACACACACCACACAACAACACACACACACACGGACACACACACACACACACCACACACACACAAACACACCCCAAACACACCCCACACACACACCACCACACACACACACCCCTCATAAACCCCACACACACAAAACACACACAAAAAACACACACACCCCACACAAACGTGGCGAGGTGCAGAGGGGGGCACCTGTGACCAGGGGGGGCCCCGCAGGGGTCAGTCCTGGGCCCAGTGCTTTTTTTGGTATTTGTAAACCCGGACAGGGAGGGGAAGGGAAATAGACCTGAGGTGTCCCTTTTTTGCAGTTTGACGTAAGTTGATGAAAAAGAAAACACTCGATCGAAGACCGGGCAGAAAAACAAAGGGATCTGGACAGGCTCAAAAAACGGGTTTCCAGTTTTTTGGCTCCGGGGATTTTCTTTCCCACCAAGTGCAAAGGGTAAAGGAAGATTGGGGAAGGGAAAAGAAGGCCGCAAACGGAGTACATCTGGGGTCAGAGACTACAAACCTATCAAAAGGAAAAAAAATCTTGGGGTGAGTATAACACCAGGCAATTTCCCCCGGGAAACGCCCCATCCCAACCAAATAAATGTGCAGCATAAGGGCGCCTGAAAACCCCAGAAAAACATTCCGAAATCTTTAAAAAGGAAAAAGTTCAGGACCCTTTTAAACCGTTAAAGTTTGGCCCCCTTTGGAGGGGATGCGGCAAACCCGTTTGGGGAAACCACCCAGCCAAAAACACTAAAGAAACTAGAGAAAGTGCAAAGGTTTGCAACAAACTAGTTTCCCGAGCCCAAAGGTAGTCCAAAGAGGGGGAGGTTTAAAGGGGAAAAAAAACCCGACGACACTGGAGGACAGGAGAGATAGGGGGGACATGATAACGAAATCCCAAAAAAAAAAGGAATTTACAAGGTTTTGGGCAAAAAAGGAAGGGTTTCCCGAGGGTTGGACACAGAAAAAAGGGGAAAACAGTTGGAATAAAGACACAGATGAATCAAAAAGGGATGTTTAGGAAGTATTTTTTTCCCACAGAGTACAGTAAGTGGAAATAGTTTGGGAAACGATGTAGTGGAGGCAAAGGATCCATACAAACTTTAAGCAGAGGTACGATAAACTCACGGCTCAGGGAGGGGGTTAAACCCAGTAACGATCAGTGAAAAAGCCGGGGGCCCGGAGCTGGACTCGACCCCCCCAACCTCAACAGGTGAGAAAAACAAGGGGAGAAAACACACACACACACAACACACACACACACCCACACACACCACACACCACACACACAACACACACCCCCACACACACCACAACAAAAAAACACACACACCACACACAACAAACACACACACACACACACACACACACACACACACACCCCCAACACACAAAACACCCACACAACACACACACACACACACAAAACCCACACACACACACCCCAGACACAACACACACACACACACACAACACCCCACACACACACACCAAACCACACCACACACACCAACACACCCCACACACACACACACACACACACAAAACCACACACACACACAACACACACACACACACACACCCACACCCCACAACACACACACTCAAAAAAACACACACACAAAAACACAACAAACACACACACACACACCAAACCCACACAAAACACACACAAAACAAACCCCCAACCACACACACACACACACCACCCCCAAAACACACAAAACACACACACACACACACACCCCCACACAAAAAACAAAACACAACCCCACACAAAAAACACAACCCCCACACACACACACACACACACAGCAACAAACACACACACACCCACACACAACAAACACACACCCACAAAACACCCCACACACACAAAACACACACCCCAAAAAAACAAAAAACAAAAAACCCACACCACCCACAAAAACAAAAACACACACAACACCACACAAAAACCCCACCACACACAAAAAACACACAAAACACACAACAAACAAACCCACACAAAAAACCCCAAACACACACACACTCACCCCCACACACACAACAAACACACACACACACACAACCCCAACCCCAAACCCACACACACACCCCCACACACCACCCCAAAAAAACACACACACACAAAACAAAAACAACACACACACCCAAAACACAAAACACACACACAACTCACACACACACACACACCCACACACACACACCACACACACACAACAACACACACAACACACACACACACAAAAACCCAAAAACAAAAAACACCCACACACACACACAAAAACCCAAACACCACACCACAAAACAAAAAACACACCCCACACACCCCACACACACACACAAAACACACCACACACACACAACACAACACACCAAAACAACCCCAAAAAACACACACACCCACCCCCACACAAAACCCCAAACCCCAACACACACCCCAAACCAAAAAACAACACACAAAAAACACACACACACCCCCCACACACAAAAACCCACACACACACACAAAAAACACACACACCCAACAACAACACCCACACCCCCCCCACACACACACCCCCAAACCACACAAAAACCCCACACCACACACACACACACACCAAACAAAACACACAACCACCACCAAACAACACAAAAACAAACCACACCACCCCCAACACACAAACACCCACCCACACCCCCAACCCCAAAACAAAAAAACCCCCAAAACAAACCCCCACCCGGGAAACCAAACCACAACACCCCCCCTCCCAACCACCCAAAAAAAACACAAAAAATGGTTGAAAAATGGGTGGGCAGGAAACTTTTCTGCCCCCTCCCCATTAAAAAAAGGGGGAAAACAAACCCTCTTAAACAACCAACCCTTAAGGGACAACCGGGGTTAAACCCAGGGTTTAAGAAACCCATCCCTTTAAGGAAACCGGAGTCCTTTTGGAAAAAGGGATCCTGGGGGGGGCCCCGGGGTTTAAGCCCCCCGGGTTTGGGACAAAAGGGGCTTAAAATAGGGGGTTTTTAAAAATACCGGGCCTTTAAGGAAAAAAGGGTCCCCCTCCAAAACCCCTTTTTAAGACAACCCCGGGGTTTTTGAAGACAACCCGGGGTCTTGAAACAACCAGGGGCTTGAAAAGACAACCAGGGGTCTTTAAAACAACCCGGGTCTTTAAGAAAAACCAGGGGCTTGAAAAAACACCCGGGGTCTTGAGAAACCAGGGGGGGTTTAAAACAACCCGGGGTCTTGAAGACAACCAAGGGTCTGAAGACAACCCGGGTTTTTTGAAAAACCAAAAAGGGGTTTTTGAAGACAACCAAAGGGGGTTTTAAGGCAAACCCGGGGGCCCGAAGACAACCCCCGGGGTTTTTGAAAACAACCGGGGGGCTTGAAGAAAAACCCCCGGGCTTGAAAACAACCCGGGGGCTTGAAGACAACCCGGGGTCTTGAAGACAAAAAGGGGTCTTGAAAAACAAAACCCGGGGTCTTGAAGACAACCAGGGGTCTTAAGACAACCCGGGGTCCCTTTAAAAACCAGGGCCCCCAAAAACAACCCGGGGGCTTTAAAAACAACCAAAGGGGCTTTTAAAACAACCGGGGTTTGAAGACAACCAGGGGTCCCTTTAAAACCAAACCCTGGATTTTTTAAAACAAACCCGGGGTCTTGAAGGCAACCAAGGGGCCTTTTTGGGGAAAAACCAATGGGTCTGGAAAAAAACCAGTTGGCCTTTGGGAAACAAACCCCGGGGTTTTTTGGAAACAACTTTTTGGGGCCTTGAAGGGGAAAACCAGGGGTCCTTTGGGAAACAACCAGGGGGTACCCTTTTAAAAACCGGGACCGAAATTAAACCGGGGGAAAATTGGGAAAAAAGGGGTCCTTTTTGGACAAATAGGGGTCCTTGGGAAAAACCGGGAGAAAGACAAACCATGGGCCTGGGACCAACCTGGTCTTTGAAACAACCAGGGGTCCTTTGGGAAACAACCCTACTTTTAAAAATTTTGGAAAAAACGGGGGGATACTTGTCCTTGTGGGAAAAACCCCGGTAACCCGTACTGTGCCTTGTGGAACCTGGGGGCCCGTACTGATCCCCTTTTGGGGGAAAACTTTTGGGGTCCGTACTGTTCCCCCTTTTGGAACACTGGGGGGCAGAACCGGGAAATTGTGGAACACTGGGAACCATACTTCCTTGTGGAAAAATGGGGGGCCCGACTGTACCTTTTGGAAAAACTGGGGGCCCCAAATGTACCTTGTGGAACCCTGGGGGGGATTTCTGACCTTTTGGAACACTGGGAAAGTACTGTACCCTTTTTTGGAAAACTGGGGGCCAGTACTTTTCCCTTGTGGAAACTTTGGGGGTCCGTATGTCT
>NW_026477299.1:0-10596 GCF_026875155.1 Cherax quadricarinatus
TTTCCCATTCGGGGTTGCAACAACAAAAATAAACCTGTTAAGGAAACCACACAATGCTTCTACCCTCGGGGGAAAATCAAACCCCGGAACCCCGCCGTGTAAAGCGAAAAACTTTACCACCGGGGCCAGGGGGGCACCAGGAACCCCCCGCCCCCTGGAATCCTATTCAGAAAAAAATGCAAAAAATTGTTTAAAGCAAATCAAAGGGCTGTGTTAAAAAAAGTTAGTATTTTCCTCGGGGGCTTTGACCCTCGGAATCTTTCCGGGTAAACTCCAGGTAATTCTTTGATGCCAGGTGAGGTTGAGCCCTGCTCGGGTTTGGAGATAAGTTGTAAAAAAAGTGGAGGTGGAAGTTGAAGTTCTGGGGGAGGTTTGTCAATCTTTAATAATATCCTGGTTTCTCGGATAATTCTGCTTGAAATTTTTAGGATAGGAGAAAAACCCCCTGGACTTACAAGATGGATCTCCTCCATACCAACTTTAGTACTTCATTCGGGTGTAGATTGAATCGGTTCAGGCGGGAAACAAAAGGAGCCCTCCACGAGTCATTTCGTGTTCCTAAAAAAAAACGATTTTTTTTTGTTTGTTAAGCAAAAAAAAAAAAAAAAACGTATATGCATAGAAAAGGTTAAGACGGAGTATCGCCCCAAAAGGGGCCCCCCACTTTTTTTGACTGGGTTGAAGTTCATCCTTTGGGAAGATCGCAAAAACCAAGTTGGTTTGGGTAAAGCAAGGGGGCAGCTTGTATACAAATATTTCTCACTGCTATTTGGAACAGGGTGAAGATTTTAACAGCAACGAGGACCTGATTTCCAGTTTTTTTCAAGAAAAAATGATTTAATTTCTGCAGGTACACGCCAGCAAGCAATTTTGACGAACTTTTCATATAGCGGGGGAGGGTCACGCGGCAGTCTGCCCCAATTCATATAAAAATAATATATCTTTATTTAGCAAAAGTAAAAGGATCAAGTACATGTACAGGTATACCATACATGTACAAGGATACCACCCTAGCTGACATACTACTATATAAAACTTTGTTTCTGAACTTTTGGGCAAATTAGGTCATGTCCCCGGGCGAAACCCCCACCAGTCGACTAACACCCCGGTACCCATTTTACTGTTGGGGGAAAATAGACAATAGGTGGAAAAAAACACGCCCCGTTTTACTCTGGTGGGAATCGAACCCCGGCCCTCGCCGTGTGTAGCGAGAGCGTTAACCACCCGGCTCCAGAGGTATCATGGTTACGTCAGATTCCAAGGTCCCATCATGCGGGGAGACATAATCACTTGATAGCGGTTGTGTAAACCACAACACTATTACAACGGGTTTAAAAAACCCACTATACTCTTGTTACGGGGTTAATAATTTTTTTTAAAGTGGTTGAAACAATCATTTACACTCTGTTTATGATACAAAACCACCTTGTATTGTTACGTGGTTGAACACCCCCATACTGTTTAGGGTGGCATAAACCACCATGAACAAAGATCACTTCTACTCTCAGGTGATTTCAATTATATCCCCTACAAGACCGGACCCACACGTTACTGAATTCACAAACTATGAGAAAACTGCATGTTTTTTCAAACAGAAACAAACCTACAAAAGTTACAGAGACTAGGTTTCCCTACTTGCCCAAAACTGCCCAACCCCATATCCCCTTAAATCAAAATTAATCACAGAAAATCCCACAGACCATTACCCTTTATTTCCCTCTAACAAACCTTGGCAAATTCCCCTAGACACTCTATGTCATTTTCAGACTTCACGCACAGAGCTAGAATCTATACAGTTTTAACGAATTTTTAAAAATTTTCTAAAAGACCCAATCCTCTAAAAAAGCACCCCCCAAAAAAAAAACTAAAAAATGCAGCTAAGAGACTAAACAGTCCCTGGCTAACCCCCAACCCTCAAATCCAAAAACAAAAAGCCCCTATACGAAAAAATTACAAAAAGGTCCACATTACTAAGACAAACAAAACGTTATCGTATCCAAACCCGCCTAATAAAAAGGGGCAAAAAATTGTTTAGGAAAACAGTTTATCCACTTACGGGGGGTACTTAAAAAAGACCGGGAAAAAACCCCTACAAAAACACGAAATAGCGAAATAAATTTAACAAAACCAATGCCCCCCTTTCCCCCACTACTGAAACGAAAACAACCAATGATTTTTCTCCACAAAGGGAAAAAAAACCTTCCCAATAAAATTCCAAGTCAGAACCCCACCAATGACTCCCCCACGGCAACACCCACACTGTTCTAGCTCCCACTAACCCCAACTGAAGTCCCCTTTTTTCAACAAAATAAAAAAAAAGACAGGGGATTTAAATACCTTTCACCCAATTTTAAAACAAAAAAGTGTCAAGGTACATCACAATCTTTTCAACACTCTTTTAAAAAAATCCATTGAATCCTCTTTTTTCCTACAGTTTCAAATAGAAGGGTCACCCCCTCCAAAAGGAGGAACCCACAGACTTGAATACCCATACCAATATCCAACCCTTTCACCCCCTCTCTAAAATTTTAGAAAAATTAATCCTAGGGGATCTATTCCACCCCATCTCCCCAAAAATAACCCCTTTCTCAACCCCTGTCAAATTTTGGGTTCAGGCTAATAAAAATATAATGATCTATTATCCACTGCTAGAAAATTTTATCGCAATAGAGAAAAAAAAAGTCCCCTGGGATTTCATTGGCTTATTTAAAACTTTTGATCAGTGACATGACTTGCTCCACATAAAATTGTCAACTATGGTTTAAAGGGCACTCCCTCAATACCTAAGTATAGCTCAGCAACAAACCAAAATGTGTACACAAAGGGGCAAACTCTTCCGCACAGCCAATTACGTTTGGGTTTCCCCCAGGGGGTGTCCCTTTGCCCTTTTCTTTCTCCCATACATAAAGCTACCAAAAGCTCGCAATACTCAAAACCCCATATTTGCAGATGACACTACATACGTCTTCTCCACCCAGCCCCTCCCCTAGCCAATACTGAAAATACCGAAATTTCAAAAAAACAACCTGGGAGGACTAACAAACTTATCTAAACATTGACAAAAACTTCTACATCGTTTGGTAAGAGCTACAGATGTGTTCAAACATAATGATAAACAATCACTATCACAAAACTCAAGGGGGAAAATTCTTGGAATCCCCTTTGTAATAGACTCAAATTTAAAAACACTATACAAAAATTTCCAAAAAATTTTCCAAGCCCGTAGACTCTATCGAAGATATTTTTATGTTCCACATCAGCCCCCCGGGCCCCTAATCACTCACTTATTTACCCCTATCCCCCTATGGAATTTGTGCGGGCCTCAACAACAAGAAACCTCTCAGCCCCTAATTCCCCAACAAAAATGCGTTAGAATATAAAAATTCCACTACGGCAGCACACTCCCCCAAATATTAAATACACAAAACCCTACCACCATACAAAACACCATATTTTATTATGCCCTATAACATACATAAACACAAAATTTGATATTAACCCCCCAAACATTCCTTCCCAACCCAACAGAACACATGACCTAACACAAGGCACAGATCACTCTTTGATGTTCCTTTGCCTTCACAATCAAAACCAATCCCAATTTAAAGGCCCTAAAATCGGAATTCATTCCCTGTAAATAAAAAAGAAACACTGTCTTAAATTCAAGTCTTTCCAAAATCATTTACTACCCACAATAAATAAATCTGAATAATTGTATCTATAAATTGTATCTCATAATTGTATCTCATTATTTATTCATAAATGTCAACCTGTACCCCAATCAAACTTTGTTATATTTAACTTCATTACCCAACATAATACTCCATTTAGTGATTCCAGCAACACGTAATAACCATTGCCCTGTCTTTTAAATTTCCCCTGTACTAAATTGTTATTTGTTTCCCAATAATTTTTGTACCACTAAATATAATCTTAATTAATTTTAATCCTGCCATAATGTCACATAAAAGGTGCTGGGGCATGTTGCACTTTAAAATTGAAATTCCTTGTACTTTCTGTATCATGTTCAAATTAATAAATAAAAAAATAAATAAATAAATAAAATAAATAAATAAATAGCATTGCTACAGTAGTTGTTAAACCACTATATGTTACAGTGGTGGATCAACCACCTTTAGCATTGCTACGGGGTTGCAACAACCACTATACTGTTATAGGGGTTTGGCATCAACCACCATAGCATTGCTACAGTGGTTGCAACACCCATATACTGTTTAGTGGTGGCATCAACCACCATAGCATTGCTACAGTGGTTGCAACACCCCCTATACTGTTACAGTGGTGGCATCAACCACCTAGCTTTGCTACAGTGGTTGCAACACCCATCTGAATGTCCACTGTAGTGTCTTTTAGTAGAGCGTTTTTTTTACAATCCAAAGTGCCCGGGTTTAAATCCCGGGGAGTCAAGACAAATTAGGTAGATTTTCTGGCAGCTGTTGCCCCTTTTTCCCACGAGACGTTAATAAACCCCTGGGGATTAGCGGTGTGTTGTTGGTTGCTCCCTGGGAAAGAGAAGCAGGGGAAACCCAGGACAAACATGTCACACTGCTTACCTAATAGTCCGAATTATTCTTGTTCTTCTCCTCCCCTTTTCCATTTTATTCTTTATCGTCTCTTTCTTCTTGTTTTCCCCTTTCCCTTTTTCATCTTCTCTTATTGTTCTTCTTCTCTCTTCCTGTTCCCAAAATTTTTGATGTATCAACACAAATCAGAAAACTAGATTCCTTTCTATGTTGCGCCGTTTTACTACTACCCTGGTACCTGGTACCTTAGTTAACCCCCTATACGATTACCCTGGCACCTGGTACCTGGTACCTCAGTTAACCCCGTATACTACTACCCTGGTACCTGGTACCTCAGTTAACCCCGTATACTATTACCCTGGCACCTACTACTACCTGGTACCTGGTACCTTAGTTAACCCCGTTCGATTACCCTGGCACCTGGTACCTGGTACCCATCAGTTAACCCCGTATACTATATTACCCTGGCACCTACTACTACCCTGGTACCTGGTACCTTAGTTAACCCCGTATACTATTACCCTGGCACCTGGTACCTGGTACCTCAGTTAACCCCCGCATACTTATACCCTGGCACTACTACTAACCCTGGTACCTGGTACTTAGTTAACCCCGTATACGATTACCCTGGCACCTGGTACCTGGTACCTCAGTTAACCCCGTATACTATTACCCTGGCACCTACTACTACCCTGGTACCTGGTACCTTAGTTAACCCCGTTATACGATTACCCTGGCACCTGGTACCTGGTACCTCAGTTAACCCCGTATACTATTACCCTGGCACTACTACTACCCTGGTACCTGGTACCTAGTTAACCCGTATACTATTACCCTGGCACCTGGTACCTGTACCAATCAGTTAACCCCGCATACTATTACCTGGCACCTACTACTACCCTGGTACCTGGTACCTTAGTTAACCCCGTATACGATTACCCTTGCACCTGGTTACCTGGTACCTTCAGTTAACCCCGTATACTATTACCCTGGCACCTACTACACCCTGGTACCTGGTACCTTAGTTAACCCGTATAACGATTACCCTGGCACCTGTACCTGGTACCTCAGTTAACCCCGTATACTATTACCCTGGCACCTACTACTACCCTGGTACCTGGTACCTTAGTTAACCCCGTATACGATTACCTGGCACCTGGTACTGGTACCTCAGTTAACCCCGTATACTATTACCCTGGCACCTACTACTACCCTGGTACCTGGTACCTAGTTAACCCCGTATACGATTACCCTGGCACCTGGTACTGGTACCTCAGTTAACCCCGTATACTATTACCCTGGCACCTACTACCACCCTGGTACCTGGTACCTTAGTTAACCCCGTATACGATTACCTGGCACCTGGTACCTGTACCTCAGTTAAACCCCGTATACTATTACCCTGGCACCTACTATACCTGGTACCTGGTACCTTAAGTTAACCCCGTATACGATTACCCTGGCACCTGTACCTGGTGCCTCAGTAAACCCGTATACTATTACCCTGGCACCTGGTACCTGGTACCTCAGTAAATAACAAAAAGGCACAATACCGTGACTGGAACGATACACAAATACCCGCACATAAAAGAGAGAAGCTTACGACGACGTTTCGGTTCGGTGTGACTTTGTAAATGGTCCAATTCGGACCGAAACGTCGTCGTAAGCTTCTCTCTTTTATGTGCGGGTTATTCGTGTACCTCAGTAAACCCCGATACTATTACCCTGGCACCTGGTGCCTCAGTAAACCCCGTATACTATTACCCTGGCACCTGGTACCTCAGTAAACCCGTATACTATTACCCTGGCACCTGGTACCTCAGTAAACCCCGTATACTATTACCCTGGCACCTGGTGCCTCAGTAAATCCCGTATACTATTACCCTGGCACCTGGTACCTCAGAAAACCCCGTATACTATACCCTGGCACCTGTGTGCTCAGTAAACCCCGTATATACCATTACCCTGGTACCTGGTACCTCAGGTTAGGCAAAAAGGTTAGTACAGAATTCTAATTCTAATCTTTGATATAACATGATAATGTGAAGACTGTCTGTAGAGTCAGGCACAAGTGATCACTTGTAAATTAATAACCAAAGTATAAGTGGTGTCGACTCAGAACTAAACGAGGTGAATGTTCCGCTAACATGATCTGACGTGAAACCTTCAAGCCTGAGACACATTCCTCAGTTGTCACATTAAGTAAAGCCTCAGACACATTCCTCAGTTATCACATTAAGTCAAGCCTGAGACACATTCCTCAGTTGTCACATTAAGTCAAGCCTGAGGACACATTCCTCAGTTGTCACATTAAGTCAAGCCTGAGACACATTCCTCAGTTATCACATTAAGTCAAGCCTGAGACACATTCTCAGTTGTCACATTAAGTCAAGCCTGAGACACATTCCTCAGTTATCACATTAAGTCAAGTCTGAGACACATTCCTCAGTTATCACATTAAGTCAAGCCTGAGACACATTCCTCAGTTATCACATTAAGTCAAGCCTGAACACATTCCTCAGTTATAACATTAAGTCAAGCCTGAGACACATTCCTCAGTTTTTCACATTAAGTCAAGCCTGAGACAATTCCTCAGTTGTCACATTAAGTCAAGCCTGAGACACATTCCTCAGTTATCACATTAAGTCAAAACCTGAGGACACATTCCTCAGTTGTCACATTAAGTCAAGCCCGAGACACATTCCTCAGTTACCACATTAAGTCAAGCCCGAGACACATCCTCATTATCACATTAAGTCAAGCCTGAGACACATTCCTCAGTTATTTACATTAAGTCAAGCCGAGACACATTCCTCAGTTACACATTAAGTCAAGCCTGAGACACATTCCTCAGTTATCACATTAAGTCAAGCCTGAGACACATTCCTCAGTTATCACATTAAGTCAAGCCTGAGACACATTCCTCAGTTATCACATTAAGTCAAAACCTGAGAAAACATTCCTCAGTTATCCCCATTAAGGGCAAGCCTTTAGACAAAATTCCTCAGTTATCACATTAAGTCAACCTGAGACACATTCCTCAGTTATCACATTAAGTCAAGCCTGAGACACATTCCTCAGTTGTCACATTAAGTCAAGCCTGAGACACATTCCTCAGTTATCACATTAAGTCAAGCCTGAGACACATTTCCCCAGTTGTCACATTAAGTCAAGCCTGAGACACATTCCCTCATTATCACATTAAGTCAAGCCTGAGACACATTCCTCAGTTTATCACTTAAGTCAAGCCCGAGACACATTTCCCCAGTTATTACATTAAGTCAAGCCCGAGACACATTCCTCAGTTTAAAAATAAGTCAAGCCTGAGACACATTCCTCAGTTTCACATTAAAGTCAAGCCTGAGACACATTTTCCCCAGTTATTTTCATTAAGTCAAGCCTGAGACACATTTCCTCCCGTTTTCACATTAAGTCAAGCCTGAGACACATTCCTCAGTTATCACATTAAGTCAAGCCTGAGACACATTCCTCAGTTATCACATTAAGTCAAGCCTGAGACACATTCCTCAGTTATCACATTAAATCAAGCCTGAGACACATTCCTCAGTTATCACATTAAGTCAAGCCTGAGACACATTCCTCAGTTATCACATTAAAATCAAGCCTGAGACACATTCCTCCAGTTATCACATTAAGTCAAGCCTGAGACACATTCCTCAGTTATCACATTAAGTCAAGCCCGAGACACATTCCTCATTTATCACATTAAGTCAAGCCTAGACACATTCCTCAGTTATCACATAAAGTCAAGCCTGAGACACATTCCTCAGTTTATCACATTAAGTCAAGCCTGAGACACATTCCTCGTTATCACATTAAGTCAAGCCTGAGACACATTCCTCAGTTATACATTAAGTCAAGCCTGAGACACATTCCTCAGTTTTCACATTAAGTCAAGCCTGAGACACATTCCTCAGTTATCACATTAAGTCAAGCCTGAGACACATTTTCCCCATTTATCACATTAAGTCAAAACCTGAGACACATTCCTAAGTTATCACATTAAGTCAAGCCTGAGACACATTCCTCAGTTATCACATTAAGTCAAGCCTGAGACACATTCCTCAGTTATCACATTAAATCAACCTGAGACACATTCCTCAGTTATCACATTGACAATCATTCCAGTATGTACTTTACACGTTTCTACCACGACCCCAATGGAAAAAAAAGGACCCCAAGGAAACAAAGACCCCAATGGAAACAAAGGACCCCAATGGAAACAAAGGACCCCCAAAGGAAACAAAAGGGCTCCAAAAGGAAAAAAAGGACCCAATGGAAACAAAAGGACCCCAATTTGGGAAAAAAAGGACCCCAATGGAAACAAAGGACCCCCAATGGAAACAAAGGACTCCCAAAGGAAACAAAGGACCCCAATGGAAACAAAGGACCCCAATGGAAACAAAGGACCCCAATGGAAACAAAGGACCCCAATGGAAAAAAAGGACCCCAATGGAAACAAAGGACCCAATTGGGAAAAAAAGGACCCCAATGGAAACAAAGGACCCCAATGGAAACAAAGGACCCCCGTGGAAAACAAAGGATCCCAATGGAAACAAAGGACCCAATGGAAACAAAGGACCCCAGTGGAAACAAAGGACCCCAATGGAAACAAAGGACCCCAATGGAAACAAAGGACCCCAATGGAAACAAAGGACCCCAATGGAAACAAAGGACCCCAAAAGGAAATAAAGGACCCCAAATGGAATAAAGGACCCAAATGGAAACAAAGGATCCCAATGGAAACAAAGGACCCCAATGGAAATAAAGGACCCCAATGGAAACAAAGGACCCAATGGAAACAAAGGAAACCCTAATGGAAGCAAGGACCCCAATGGAAACAAAGGACCCCAATGGAAACAAAGGACCCCCAAAGGAAATAAAAAGGGCCCCAATGGAAACAAAGGACCCTAATGGAAACAAAGAACCCTAATAGAAACAAAGGACCCCAAATGGAAACAAAGGACCCCAATGGAAATAAAGGCCCTAATGAAACCCAAAGGACCCCAATGGGAAAAAAAGGACTCCAATGGGAAAAAAAGGACCCCAATGGAAACAAAGGACCCAATGGAAATAAAGGACCCCCAAAGGAAACAAGGACCCTAATGGAAACAAAGGGCCCCAATGGAAACAAAGGACCCCAATGGAAAAAAAAGGACCCCAATGGAAACAAAGGACCCTAATGGAAAAAAAGGACCCAATGGAAACAAAGGACTAGAATGGAAATAAAGGACCCAAATGGAAACAAAGGACCTAATGGAAATAAAGGACCCAAATGGAAACAAAGGACCCTAATGGAAATAAAGGACCCAATGGAAATAAAAGGGCCAAATGGAAACAAAGGACCTTAATGGAAATAAAGGACCCCAATGGAAATAAAGGACCCAAATGGAAACAAAGGACCCCAATGGAATAAGGAATCCCAATGGAAAAAAGGACCCAAATGCAAATAAAGACCCCAATGGAAATAAAGGACCCCCAAAGGAAATAAAGGACCCCAATGGAAACAAAGGACCCTAAAGGAAATAAAGGACCCCAATGGAAATAAAGGACCCAAATGCAAATAAAGACCCCAATGGAAATAAAGGATCCCAATGAAATAAAGGACCCCAAAGGAAATAAAAGACCCCAATGGAAATAAAGGACCCCAAATGGAAACAAAGGATCCCAATGGAAACAAAGGTTCCCAATGGGGAAAAAAAGGGCCCAATTGGAAATAAAGGGCCCCAAAGGAAACAAAGGGCCCCAATGCAAATAAAGACCCCAATGAAATAAAGGTCCCAATGGAAAAAAAGGGGGCCCCAATGGAAATAAAAACCCCAAAAGGAAAAAAAAAGGACCCTAATGGAAATAAAGGACCAATGGGAAATAAAGGGGGCCCCAAAGGAAACAAAGGACCCCCAATGGGAAATAAAATACCCCAATGGAAATAAAGGACCCTAAGGAAATAAAGACCCCAAAAGGAAATAAAGGACCCCAAAAGAAAAAAAGGACCCCAATGGAAAAAAAGGACCCCAATGGAAAAAAAAGA
>NW_026477302.1:0-10163 GCF_026875155.1 Cherax quadricarinatus
TATTTTTCGTGTTACCATTTTAGTTGGTATTCTTCACTTTGTCAAATATTACTATCTATATATTGTTATAAGTTATTTATGTTATTTTTTTTATACGTTTAAAGTGAACAAATGTAAGGTTGTTGTGACGTCTAGTGCAAGTGGCATTTATCTTGCACTAGGGAAAAGGGGAAGTGTAAAGTAAATATGATTGATCATAACGAAATGTCATTGGATATATGTACACTGTATTTAGAAGACGGGAAGGATTGTGAGGATTGTCAATATATGTATTAATTCTTATGTAAAATTTCATGGAATCAGGGTGATAAATAATGTACACCTATTAGTCGGATGATAAGTATTGATATTATTATGCTTATTGTAATAAAATTTTGATTGATGAAATGTATAATCTTGTTTTAGCTATGGAGTAAAGAGAAAAAAAAGCATAGGGGATGGGGGATATTTTGTAAGCACAAAGATGAATCAGCAGTATGTATTTAGAAAATGTAACATTTTTATTTTCTGTGGCGGAGACGAAAGGGTTCTCATATTCCTTTGTTATTGTACCTTAATGTATTTTTAAATTTAATGACTGATGGAGGTTATGAGTGGTGACGGCAGCCACAGTTACTAGGCATGTGGGGGGGGGGGTGAAGAGTCAGCGGTAAGTGTATTAAATCCACCACAGTGCACATATTGATTGTTATCATGGAGTATATGAGGGTTAGGTGTGGATTTGGTTTCTTTGGTGGATGTGTGCCATCATGTTCAGACTTTTCTTGCATTATAGTCAGCCTTTTAGATGGCTGGATTGTGTTTATACATGTTGTCAATGATGTCCTTAATGCTCTAATAAATGTATAAGAGATGTCAATGAGTATACTCAGGTGAAAGGGGTATGTTTTTCAAGGGGGGGGGAGTGTAAGCATTACTAGGTAGGACTATCGTTTTTATTATAAGACCATCTTTTCACGTGAAGCACAGTATATAAAAGTAGTGTTTGATTGGAGTGCAGCAGCCAGTTCTGATGTCATTATATAAGTGCTTCTTTGGTATTTGTGTATTTCACTGCAGATTATCGTTTTACTGCTTGTATCTTGTTACATATTGATTATGTTCCCATATAATTTTGTACCTGAGTCGGTGGGAATCGGCCGGTGTGATAATAATAAAAAAAAAAAAAAAAAAAAGATATACACAATATGGAACTTAAAAGCCTGGAGTGCCAATGTCCACCTCAAGAGGCGACTGTTGGTTCCCTTAAAAGTTTCTAGGTATATCAAAGGTTTGTGGTCCGTTTCTAAAATGAATTCTTTCCCAGCAAATAAAATTTAAGTTTGGAGATACCCCACACAAGGGCTAAACATTCCTTTTCTATTGTGGAGTATCTTGTTTCTGCGGGAAGGAGTTTCCGGCTTAGGAAGCATACAGGGAAGGGAGTACCATCATGGTATTGTAGTAACAACCGCACCTAAGCCAATATTTTTTTTTTTTTTTTTTTTTTATTTTATTTAAAATACAATACATAGCTTAACATAAAAACCCCTTAAACTAGGGTTGATACACATTGAATATAAACACATTTTGAAACAATCTCTCAGAACGTACAATAGCAAATAAACACAATATTAACAAACACAAGAGGTTACACAAATATATACTAGAAAATATCGCTTGTGACAAAACATAACATTAAGAAAGATGGGCAATCTTAACCCAATGTACACAAGAACAACAACAAGAACATAACATGTAGGTGACCCCTGTAGCAGGTTCAATAATATAATTAAATTCATAATCCCTTCGGGTATACACTATTTACATAATATTACTGTGACATATTGCCAATGCACAATACAATGAGAAGAATATTATGATAAATATATAAATATATCGGTTACTCACAACCAACACAAATAATCGATAACCGAAGGAACCTACATCACAATCTCATGATAAAACAAAGTACATACTCTTACTCACCTAACCCCCCAGTACATAAGTTCCCTACAGTCACACATACTCCCCTTACCACAAGTCTTACGAGTCAGCCAGAAAACTAGAATAGCCATAAGCATTCCGCACTCATCTACAGGCTATACACATTATATAATATAGCAATAAAATGCTCAGTACAAACACATAAAACCCCGTTTGCCAGGCCATAGCCGAAAGGTACATCAAGTACTTCAACAAAGAAAGAAGGCAGTAGACTGACTTAAGACATCTATAACATATAACTTCACCACCACATCCACTCACACAACCACATTTACCTCAACCACGCATTACACAGATACACACAGTAAACCAGCCGTTGTGCATACCCAACCTCGGAGACAAGCCCGTTCCATCCCCTGAAATTCAATCTCCCCCCCCCCTTTCACAACGTTAACAATGCTCTCATACTCATACTACGGTACCCTGCTGAAAAAGCCTGGTCCCAGCGACTTCCATATATTTCCCGATTATAACACAACGTTTCTATAAATGGTCCCCGCCAACACCCTTTTGCGCACCTCCCAATCCCCATTCCTTCTCATCGCCCAGGATACAAAAACAAAATCTGCAATTATATACGTGATTGCACGTTGCACAGGCGCCTCGACGCCTCCCACTCCAAACTTAACGCCCTCAATACTGATATCCCGCCTCCTCCCACTGTCCTCAGAACCTTACCCATCCATTCCCTGATACTCCCCAAATTATCACAAAAAATAGATTTGTTCGCATCGCTGTTGGGCCGTGCGGACGCACTGTGCAGTAGCTCCCACTACACCTGGTTTCTGCGGAGTTTTCACTGTTCAGACATGGCGGAGTACCCCGGGCAGGAGGATTAATACAGTTTGCATTGAGCTGTTGAGGGGTTCTCTGAGCCCTGCTACTATGAACGTCGTTCTACCTGCAATTATTAGGGATTTATATGGTATCCCTAATGAGGAACTGTATGGTGTGGCCCTTAATGGGATGAAACGAGTATTTGTGAAGTTCCTGAGGAATAGCTACTACAGCAGTGTGGTGGAGGAGTACCAGGAACGGCGAATGTGTCTCAACTCGACGATGGATGTGTGCATGCATGACGTATCTACATTCACACGTGGGTACGAGTGAGGAATGTACCCTTCGAGGCAACTCAGTTTGGTATACAGGAAGTTTTTCGCAAGTATGGAGTCATTCATGAAGCCAGAGGTGGGGTATGGCGGGATGGACCATATGTGGGCCTCCCGGAAGGGTCATACAACATCAAGATGACTTTAAAGACGCCTATACCTTCGTATGTAATGTTGCCAGGCACCAGAAATCAGGTATATGTGTCGTATGTGGGGCAAAGAGAACTGTCGCCCTTTGTGGCTCTTTTGACCATATAGCGGCACAATGTGCACGTAGAGTTGCCCCGGGGGTGTCAGTCCCGGTGGAGGACGTCCAGCAGGCGAGTGTGGTGGCGGCGGCGAAGAATGGGACTACTCTAATGGAGTGAGGAGGTGGAGAAGGAGGGTGAACAGATGGGGACGTGTGTCACACTCCCGGTGGAGGAGGGAGATCCTTCTCCAACATCTGAAGTGGTGGAGGAAGTGGTGGAGACGACACAGGAGGTGTCCTTGGAGTCAGTGCTCCAGGAATTCTTGGAGGAGGCCTTGGTAGGAGAGGACATGGATGGACGGATCAGTGAAAAGCAGCAATTGCAAGGCCTGAGTGAGAAGTCGGAAGTAGTAGGGAACACTGAAAGGATAACACTTGTAGTGGCAGAGGTACACGGGGAGGATGTACCTGAGGAAGAGGTGGCTTTGGGAGGCAGCTCTAGGAAGAGACCAGCGGGGTTGACTGAATTAGATGATGTTTTAACACCTGGGCAAAGACCAGGAAAAGAAGGTTTGGGCGGAGGTGGTCCGCAAATCCCCTACAGGGGGGGAGTACAGGAAAATCGGGGAGAGAAAAGGGGGGGGTAGGAAGTTCTATTAAAAAGAGTAATAAGGAAAGTGTAAGCACTTGAAGGGAAGTGTGAGCAAGCCACAGCGGCATAGGGGTAAGCCGCCTCTCCTTGACCATTCAGGTGTGTAACGATAAATGCTAATGGCTTAAAAACTGAGGTTAAAAGGGTGTGGTTGGAGTGGTTCCTTAAAAGGTACGACGTTGATGTTGGTTTTCCTACAGGAGCATAACTATAAGTCAGGTAGTGAGTTGAGATTGAGAGGATATAAGTTGTTTGTGAGCATGGCAACGCTTTTAAAGGGCGGAGTGGCTGTTTTAGTAAAGGGAACCAGTCCCTTGCGAGTCATGGGGTGGGAGGAGGGGGTGGGGGGAGGGTTGTTCGGGTGATGGGTGGTGGGGGAGAGTAGGGTATGTTTTGTGGGAGTTTATATGCCTGCGATTGGTAACGTAAAGGATAAAATCAGATTTTGTTCGTGAAGTTTTGTTATATCATCTCAGGGGTTTACCTGCCAAGCGATAATTGGAGGTGATTGGAATTGTGTGATTAGGCATAACGTAGTTCCTAGGGGGCGGGGTGTGTGTTGGGTGTTTTAAGGGATGCATTGTGCGATGTCGGGGTGGTAGATGTGGTTGGCAGGGGGGGGGTATCAGGTTGAGTATACCTATGTACAGGGAGTTATGAGGCAAGGTTGGATAGGATTTATGTGAGGCGGGGGATAGGAGTGGAGAGAGTTAGAACAGTAGACGTGGGTTTTTCAGACCACAGAGCAGTGTTGGCTGATCTTAGGGGGGAAATGGTATTCCGAGAATATATCAGGGCTATTGGAAATTAAATGTGAGGCTTTTACAGGAGGAGGATCAAGGTCGGTCTTTTCAGTCATGGTGGAAGGGCTTTTGGGAGGCTAGGGATGAGGAGGTGGATTTGTTAGATTGGGGGGAGTTGCAGGCAAAGGTGAAAATTGTAGAATTTTTAGGAAGAGGGGCAGGGAAAGGGCACGCTGGAGGTTTGGATTGCAGAATTATTTAGAGGGTCAGTTGAATGATTGTTATGCGGGGGGGAGTAGGGAGGGAGGGGAAGGAGTTATGGGGGAACTTAGGAGTCGTTTAGTAGAGATGCATAATGAACGTTTTGATGCACTCAGGGTCAGGGCAGGATTGGAGGACGTACTAAAGGGTGATAAGCCAACCGGGTATGTTCTCCAGAAAATTCAAGGACAGACAGTTGAGGAATACCGTGGCGCATATTGTTGTGGAGGGAGGGGAGGGTTATGTGAGGGGACAGGGTCTCACTGACACAGATTCTATCAGTAGGTATGCTGATGATTGGTTTACGGAGAAATGGAAGAGAAGGGAGGGGTAGGTGGGATAGAAACATTTAGTGGGATTAGGGTACCGCAGGGTATGGGGCAGAGGATGGGGAGTTGGAGGGAGGCATTACGGGGGAGGAGGTGGGGGAAGTGGTGAATGGGTTGAGTCAGGGGAAGGCACCGGGAATAGATGGGTTACCTAATGATTTTTACAAAGTGCATTGGGAGGTTCTGAGGGAGTGCCTTGTGGAGGTTCTGAATTATATGTTGAAATGGGCAAATGGCGCAAACACAGAGAACTGGGGTCGTTGTCTTGGTGCCAAAGAAGGGAGGAGAGGAGAAGGGTTTGGGAGATTATCGTCCGTTGTCGTTAATGTGTACGGATTACAAAATTTTTGCGAAGGTATTGGGGAACAGGTTAAAGAAGGTAATTGGGAGTAGAGTACATGAGGGACAGTATGGGATTCCGGGAAGGCCCTATGAAGAATGGGCATAGTGCGATAAGGGATTTTATAGAGAACTGTCAGGGAGGGGGCGTCCTTGGCTTGGATTGGGCTCAGGCATATGACTGTGTGAAGAGGGACTTTTTGTGGGGATTTTGGAGAAATTGGGTTTTGGAGGGGGGGTTAGTGAGGTGGGTGCGCACACTGTATGAGGGGGCTGTAATGAGGGGGGCAAGGTAGGGGGGAGGGGGGGGGGGGCGGTGATGATGGAACAGGGATTAAGGCAGGGTTGCCCGCTGTCACAGTTGCTTTTTGCATGCGTGCAACATCTTTTCTTTGAGGCTGTGGACGAGGAATTGAGGGAGGTGGGGGGGGGAAGTATGGGGGGCATAGTAGGTTATGTGGATGATACAACTGTGTTAGTTACGAGTGGGGAGGCTTTACGTAGGGTGGGAGAGGTCATTAGGAGCTTTGGGTATGTTTCAGGAATGGTAGTTAATTTAGCAAAGTCTAGGTTATTGGAAGTAGGAACATGGGTTGGGGGAGATTGGGGAGGAGATGGGATGGACGGTTTGTGATAGAATTAAGGTGTGTGGGATATGGTATATGAAGCAATTGCAGGAATGTAGGAGGATTAAATCAGAAGCAGTCACGAGTAGGGTTATAGGCAAGTTAAAAGGTTTGAGGGCCAGTGAAGTGGCGTTACAGCAGAGGGTGTTGATAATTAATTCGGTGGTGTATAGCAAGGTCTGGGGTGTAGCGGAGGTGTTCCCTTTGAGGGTGCAGGATATACAGGAAATACAGAGGAGGTGTTGAGGTTTGTGTGGGGGTTTGGAGGGCCTGGTTGTCCAAAGATGTGGTCATGACGGAGGTGAAAAGGGGGGTCTAGGGTTTGTTGGACTTAGGGCCTAGGGTAATGGTATTATATATTAAGCAAGGTATTTAAGGGTGGGGGGGAGAGGGGTGTTAGGTGGATAGGGTGATGAGGGATGCTAGAAACTGGTGGAGTGGTAGGATTTGAGAAAGTGTGAAGATGTAATAAGATTCATGTTGGCAGTGGGCAGGTAAAAAGGTTGAAGGTAAAAGCAGTGGTGGGTGTGGTGTGGGGAAGGGGTGCATTGCAGGGGGTCGCAGTATACCCCCATGTATAACTGGAGGTCATATGGAGGGAGTTCAGGACGCTTCGGATACCAGCAAGGGTTAGGGAGTTGGTGTATCGTTTTCTAATGGGTGTGGTGGCATCTAAGTATATGTTGCATAAGATGGGGTTTGTTAGAGAGGCAACATGTTTATTCTGTGGGGAGGAGAGAGACGGCATAATCATGTGGTATATTTTTGTTCATCTTTGGAAGTGGTGAGATCTGGATGGCGGGGGTTATTAGGCTGTTGGGGGGGGGGAGTTGGTCTTTTCTTAGATCGTTGTCAATGGATGTTAGAGGGTAGCAAGTGAGGTGGGTAGGGCTTTGATGTTGTCATGGCAGATTATTTGCATGTTTCTTGGGTATGAGGCAGATTTCAGGGCAGTTGAGGATAAAAGCGTTAGCAGCGAGGTTTTATAGGGCAAGGTGTAGGAATAGGTTAATATATGGGGGGAGATGGGGTTCAAGTTTTTCGATAGGTTATCGTAATTTTTCTGTAGCACAGATTCTAAGGGAACAGGGAAGGGGGCAAGGGTAGGGTCTTTTTTTTGTGAGGGGGGGGTGTAAGGTTAGGATAGCAGTGTGGAAGGTGGTGTGAGGGTGAGATAGTGAGGGCATATATTTATGAAATGGTTATGTTCCTGTAGAGATATTTGATATTGGCGTTCAGTACCTTGGATACATAGTCATAATTGGAATGCCTTGCATTACATATTTTGGTTGGGTATATTATTGCACTCACTATCGAGGAGAGGTGGTTTAAGTGGCTGTTATGGCTTTTTAGGCCAAGTAGTACTGAACACGTGAAAAAATGATTTACCAGTGAATTATAGTTTTTGTTTATATTAACATTGAGAAGGGGTTTAAAATATAAAATAAAGCAAGTAAACACTGTAGTCAAGTACGTTAGTATAGAATGAAGCTTGTTTTTAGTAGTTTTAACGTGTAGCTGCAAGTACTTTCCATATTACCCTTGTGGATTAGTTTTTCTTTAGATAATTAGTATACAAGTATTTCCTTTATAACGTACTTTCTTATAAAAGAAGGATTGTAATACCTTGGCACAAGAGAATGTGAAGAATATGACTTTGTCAAGGAAGTTTAATTGTGTTTCAGATAGGGAGATTAGAATTTTGTGTTTAGTCATTAACAAGTTTGATCTTAAAATAGGATTTAGTTAGTGGTAGGGGTGTACCTGTTTGGTTTTTCATGAAGGGTTCTTTTTATTATTTGCCCGTCCTTGTGGGGGAGAACCCATTTGATATGTTCCAATGATAATTCTAGCTTTGGTTTATATTAAATATGTACATAGGTTGTTTAAAGTTGAGGTAACATGAAGTGTATCCTCTAATTTATGTGTAAAATACATGTTATACAATGATGTTCTGACAGTTTGATTTTCATGGTTGTTGTTTTATTATTATTGATATGGAATATTGTGGATGTATATTCTTCCAATTATACAAGTGTGTCCGTGTAGTAACATAATGGGACATATCTGTGTTCTTATGTACTTTTTTATTTTTGTTCTGGTTGTTTATGCATAACTGATTTCTGTATTTCTCATTTAGGTTATGAGGTAAGGGCATATTGTGATTGTTAGGTTACTTGAGGGTGTTTTTTTTTTTTTTTTTTTTTTTTTTTTTGTCAAAACGGTGCATGAAAATATTTTTTGTATGCACTGGTTTATTAATTTTTGTTAAAAGGGGTTTGGTAGGTCATGTTATTGGTGTGTAAATGTGGTAATTCACCTAAGGGTAACGTGTTATTTAATACTGGAATGTGTGGTAGAGGAATTTTGATAATATCCAGTATAGTTCTTATTATTAATCACTTATAACGTCTTGTATTAGTTGTTAAAATGAGGGGGTAGGGAACCGATTATATGGGTATGACTTTGTATATAGCCTTTTATGTATTTAAAGTACTACGTGTGATTTTCTTTGGATTATATAGTCTTTTGTGAGTAAGAAACTGTATTTTTGAATTTATTAAACCATCCTGTATGTTTGGGTGTGGGTTGCCTTTTGTGTAGTCACATGTATGATTGAATTTTTGGGGATGGCAATCATGTTAAATTGAAGTGTGTCTCTTAAGTATAGGTTAAGAGCTGGGATAGGGAATGTGGAATTGTTGTTTCATATTTAATGGATAACATGTCTTAGTTTATGTAACGTATGCATAGTATACATATGAATATGTATTGTGCTTTTTAAATAAAATATAAAAAAAAAAAAAAAAAAAATCCGCAATTATATACGTGATTGCACGTTGCACAGGCGCCTCGACGCCTCCCACGTCCAAACTTAACGCCCTCAATACTGATATCCCGCCTCCTCCCACTATCCTCAGAACCTTACCCATCCATTCCCTGATACTCCCCAAATTATCACAAAAATACACTACATGAAACGCCGTCTCCTCATCCCCGCACACCCGACACGCGCCCTCCACCATCAACCCTCTTTCCTTAAGTGCAGCACCCGAAAGCAGTATACCATGGAGAAAACGGAAAAATACCTCTCGCACATTTGGACGCACGCGCATCAACCGTAATCTTTCCCATATATCCTTCCACGCATACATAGGGTAGATACTCTCAGCCTTCACGACTACCTTCGCCCTTACAACACGCTCTAAAACACCCACTCGAACTTTATTAGGGTCCCGTACATGCAGCAACGCCCGCAACACGTCTTCACACACCTTCATCTCCGACCCTCCCCACCACATTTACACCTCTTCATGCAAGCCATTCACGCCCCTCCCCTGCAGACCCCGCACACGGCGTAACCCCCACTTCAAATAAATACACTTGACTCTTAACCTTAAATCAATCAACCCCAATCCTCTCTGTTGACCGGTAAAGTAACCACACTCCTACTCAAACCATTCACACCCGGGAACCCCAAAGAAAATGGAAAAACCCCCTTTAACAGCCTCGTAACATCCGACCTGCTAACGGATATACGCAGAGCCACGTGCCAGACTTTAATTGTATAACAACACATTCACAACAATCGCACGCTGATGTACTGTCAAATGAGTTGTCTCAACCCATCCAATCGCCCCACCATTCGATCCCCAACAAGTCCAGAATTAACCACCCTCGCCTCTCTCGCACTACTCATAACACTATTCCACACACTTTTATCCTGTCCACCATATCCAACGTACATTCCTTCCCCAACTCTCTCTTCCCACCCAATCTCCTAAGACCAGTAATTTTGATTTTCCACATTAACTCTTAACCCGTTACCCCCCCGATAACAATACATCCAACCCCTAAACCCCCCCCCTTCCAAAGAATTTTCCTCCCCAAACCCCCCCCCCCCCCCCAATTTTTTCCCCCAAACCCC
>NW_026477304.1:0-26745 GCF_026875155.1 Cherax quadricarinatus
TGTAAAATTAGTATTATATTGTTGGACACCACCATTAAGAAGCTATTGTCACGAACTTATAAACTGGCCAGAAAATTATTGCCTTTCTTGTCGTATATAATTATTCGTTGTGCAATCGCGAAAAAAAAAAAAAAAAAAAAAAAAAAAAAAAAAAAAAATTGCAACTTGTATAACTACATACCAATTCAGAGTCATGTAGTTATATACCTATTATATCTATGTGACTCTGATGGGTTAGTATTATACCTCTTAAAGAATATCTTATCAATTCACATACACTTTTTAAATTGCACCAAAGTGGTTGGGCCACTTACCTTTTATATCCTACCTCTCCCCCCCCCTCCCACCCTTTTCCAATATTTCCATCCTTACCCATCCTTCTTCCTTAC
Organism: Cherax quadricarinatus; assembly: GCF_026875155.1. Lineage (NCBI taxonomy): Eukaryota > Metazoa > Arthropoda > Malacostraca > Decapoda > Parastacidae > Cherax > Cherax quadricarinatus. The sequence goes on from NW_026477304.1 coordinate 390, forward strand.
CCATCTTACCAAAGCTCTGGTCATTAGAAGCGAAGAAGTCTCCATTAGGACTGAAGAAGCCACTCGTGGCGAAACGTTTCCTTTAATAACTGTCCCGAACTGTACATAAGTGTCTTTTTTCCACAAGACCAGTAATGTACAATAACAGAATACCAGTACAGTAACACGGAAGACCAGTACAGTAACAGAGAAGTCCAGTACTGTACAATAACACAGACGTCCAGTACTGTAAAAAATAAAGAATACCAGTATATAGAAGATCAGTACAGCAACACAGATGACCAGTACAGCAACACAGAAGATCTGTACTGCATAATAACACAGAATACCAACACAGTAACACAGAAGACCAGTACAGTACAGTACATTAACAGAGAAGAACAATACAGTACAGTAACACAGAATAACAGAACAGAACAGTACAATAACACAGAAAAGCAACACAGTAACAATGAAGAACAGTACAGTACGATAACACACAAGAACAGTACATTACAATAACACAGAAGAATACTTCAGTTCAGTAACACAGAGGAGCAATACAGTAACACAGTAAAACAGTTCAGTAAGTGAACCGGAAACAAACAAAAAGGCGAATTTGCCATGTTGCAGTAGCTACGTCAACAGATGGTGACTACCATGATGGTCGACTTTAATCCCTGAGAGTTATTGTTTTTGTGTGTGTATGTGTTGTGGATGAGAGACGACTCTGGTTAATAAGAAGTATTCAGTGAATATTTTCGCAATTCTGAGTCAACATCATTGTTTTCGGAGATATGAATATCGGTTTGGGAGACAGAATATTATCGAATATGTATAATACACTACTGTCTGTTTGATGGCACAAGTAGTGATACAAAAACAATAGCAAATCTGTAAAAAAAAATTTACACAAATTACTTTGTCTTGCTCCATTATGACAACTCATTTGATCAGTAACATGAAAGAGCAGACCTCAGCAAGATAAACTAACACATTTATTCGCAAAACGGAAGACGAAAAATATATGGTTCAGAAGAGGGAAAAATAAAATTATCAAATGCAAATAAAACAATGGTAACATATTCTCCTAAGCACATTAACATCCTCATCTCAACATATTAAGATTAACGTTAGACAACACTTAGGAAAAACAAATCACAGCCACGATATCTGGTGAATCTATTAAAATAGGGCATAATCAAACAACATTGTAACCCTCAATGATTGTATATTAACATATAATGAGACGTACACGATGGATGTTAATGACAGCATGAAGTTAATGTTCCTGAGCCAAGATCAAGTAATCTCTTTATTAACTTAGCTACCATGAAACTTGATTAAGAACCAGGAAGACTTGAGCATTAACTACCCTGCTGCTGAGTCAAGACCAGAACACAACCTACCCTGCAGCTGAGTCAAGACCAGAACACAACCTACCCTGCAGCTGAGTCAAGACCCAGCAAGACCACACAACTACCTACCCTGCAGCTGAGTCAAGACCCAGCAAGACCACACAACTACCTACCCTGCAGCTGTGTCAAGACCCAGCAAGACCACACAACTACCTACCCTGCAGCTGAGTCAAGACCCAGCAAGACCACACAACTACCTACCCTGCAGCTGAGTCAAGACCCAGCAAGACCACACCGCTACCTACCCTGCAGCTGAGTCAAGACCCAGCAAGACTACACCACTACGTACCCTGCAGCTGAGTCAGGACTCAGCAAGACCACACCGCTACCTACCCTGCAACTGAGTAAGGACCCAGCAAGACCACACCACTACGTACCCTGCAGCTGAGTCAAGACGCAGCAAGACTACACCACTACCTACCCTGCAGCTGAGTCAAGACCCAGCAAGACCACACCGCTACCTACCCTTCAGCTGAGTCAGGACCCAGCAAGACCACACCACTACGTACCCTGCAGCTGAGTCAGGACCCAGCAAGACCACACCACTACTTACCATGCAGTTCGTTCAAGAACATTCCTCTGATCAAAAGTTCTTCTCTTCCTTTATTCCAACTTTTAATCCAGCCGTCTACATGGTTTTAATTATCATTGCTAAATCATGCTACATGGTCAATAAATGATAATGGTAATTATTATTATTTATTTCGTCCCACCGTACAGGTGAGTAACACCTTTTTACCTTCATTATCATGTTGTACTTGAGCAATTTAACAATCAAAACAACAATGTTTCTATGAAGGACGGTCCAGGAAGGAGCGAAACATCGGCTGTGATCTCTGATTCTGAGCTTGTGACTTTTTGCTAGCACGTTATTGTGATTTTTATTTTTCATATAATTAAACACCTTTCCCAAAAAGATTAGAAGAATTCCTGGAAAAGACATATATGTAACCAGTGTAAACGTTCTTGATCAGTACCTGTTTGAAACTCGTATCTTTAAAAATAAGATTTTTATATTACATGTGGAGAAATTTTCTCCAGGAGGGGAGTATCAGCCCCCTTCATCCCCCATCAGCCCCCTTCAGCCCCCTTCAGCCCCTTCAGCCCCTTTCAGCCCTGAGAAGCCCAGCCCTCTCAGAAGGGGCAAATATCTTGTTTACTGCTACAGTGAGTAATTGATCGCAGATGCAGTATGAGTATGCGACGTGGTCAAGTGACCCGCGCTCCTTGCACCAGTGTTTGCAGAGTGTAAGTTTTAATAAGAGACAGTAACATTCTCTTACTTAGAGGACAATTTATGGAAAAGTCCTACTCCCACTTTATTACCATGGTAAAGATAGTGTACATTGTTGTCTATGCTTAAGACAGCAATAATCAAAACATTCTGCTTTGCTATCATCGAGGAATGGCAAGGAAGCAAAAAGTATAGGTCCAGCTTTTCCTTTTGCTAGGGGAGTACGGCGTGGGGTGCTGTGGCGGTCTTCAGATTACTTTTTGACTCTACTGAGAGTGCACTGAGCCAGGATAACCAACAAAGAACGATCTTTGAAAAAGGAGTATAAAAAAAAAAGGAAAGAAAAAAAAAAAAAAACATGTTAAAAAAATTTTAAGTGTGAAACAAAGTATCTCATAAAACAACAATAAACACTTAAGAGAAGTTGTGATCAGCTTTCTTAGTGATAAGACTGTGAAAATAAAGACAAATCTTGTGGAACATAGTGTCCTGTGTGCGTATTCTAGACTATGGAAGATGTGGACATCCAAGACACTTTAGCTTCTATCAAGTCACCGATATCTGTCGAAGGTGTGAGAACACCATAGCTCAACGCTATCAAGAGCAAGGTAGGTACGAATTTTCTTGTAGTACGGGGGGACTGCGCAGTTCTTGAGTCGCAAGTAGTTTTTAATCAACCTATAGTCGGCAGTAAGGTGCGTGACTTTGAGTCCAAACAAGTATTAATTTGTCAGCAATCAGTGAATAAATATGCTGACATAACACCCCCTAGGGTAATTTTATAATCTTTACAAATTATAACTCTTACAGCCCATTGAGAGATGACTTTGACAGCTTCTCAAGACCTCGTCTGCAGGGGTGGCTGCGCAGGCGATGAGCGTCTTTCAAGTTAAGTACAAACTGATTAAAAACTGCTGATAACCCAAATCGTTTCCAACATATTGGTCGTGCTCGAACCGGATAAAAGACCACACTGTGGTCCAAATATGTTTGTACTACAGTGTACAAATAACCTTACGAGCCAAGGTCCTTCGAAAAAAGCTGTAAAACTATGTGTTTTTACAATTTAAATCAGTAAAATGAGTCCCTCCAGAACTGCAATCACAGAGATTGGCAGCCAAAAGGAAAACCGGGCGCTCACCCAGCTTTCACCCAAAGAAAACGGAAGCTGGGTGACTCACCCAAGCAAGAAAACGGGGATGGAACCCGGCACCCACTTGCTCCAAGCTCGAAGACGTGCTGACTAAGACAACAAACAACCCATGTGAAGTTCGGTTTTGTCTGTGATGTAATACACTTAGTGGTTTAATAATGTTTATAGACAGAAATTAAGAGACAAGATTAGTGTTAAAGTTTGTTTCTTATAGATCTACCTGTTATGTTAAGGAAACTTATATATAAAGTGTAATCTTTCAAATATATATTAACAGTGAACATTTATATATGTGTAAGTAATATTCATTGTGATTTTACAGTTATACAGTGACATTTATAGTGTAATAGTGAATGAATGTAAAACATCGATAATTTAGATTAATCCATCGTGGTCAGGCTGACACAACAAACTCAAGCCATAAACAAATACCCAGCCACATGTCCTGTAACCTCTCAAGGTCATTGACCCTGAGATTAAGCATAGTAGATCAGAAGTCCTGACTCGATTATGTGTTGACTTTAAGCATAACAAAAGCTCAGCTGTTTTATAGCATACAGTGGTTTTTTTAAACACTCTAAGTGTTGTGCAAGAATTTTCCGATATACCATTTAAAATGGCTTGTTTGAAAACTCAGTTTCAGTCTTTACAGACTAAGATTACACAATTAGAAAATCTGAATTTATTCTGTATAGGATTAACTCAAGATACAAACTAGATTTTGATGATCTTTGAGGTCAAATTTGAATACTTACAACCGGGGGGGCGGGGGGGGGGGGGGCGCACACAACCGTCCTGGAAATATTAATTCAGAACTATTACCATTATGAAAATAAATTTTCTTGAATCAGACCCATCCTGAGGATGAAATTAAAAATGTGGTTTGGTACTTTTAGTAATCAACAATTAAGGTGACAGGAGTACAGAGCATCTGCCGCAAAACTCTGTCACAGGAGACCTACTGTAACTAGTGTCAAACAACTGTTACCTGGTAACAACAACAATGTACCATTACCAAGTTTTACCTACGTTGTCATTACCTATTTTCCAAGGTCATAATTATGAAGACTTCATTAGTGGTTTTCAATCCATAGTAAATTCACGAATGCTGACATAGATGAGATTGCTAAGTTCAATTATCTTAAATGTCTTGTAAAGGGAAACCCTATGAACGATTGAGTCTTTTCCGGTGGTTAAAGTAAACATCAATAGCCTTAAGTTGCTTAGCAGACAAATACTTGATGCTGACAAGGCCAGATTAGACATGCAGATCCTTAATATCAACCTTGAAAGCCACCCAAACATTGTTTTTTCAGACTTACAGGCAATTTAGAATCACTTAGACAAAAGTCTCCGGGCAGATTCTCCTAGGTGCTAAAATGGCCTAAGCAATGTGATTGGTTTATCAGTGGTATTGTACAAGATAAGTTGTCCCACCACAAACTTTGAACGATAAATATTATGTTCAAATAAACGCTATTTCACTTGGGAGGAAATAGCAATGGTTTATCAAACAAAGTTTCATGCACTGCAAGCAACGAGAACATGAAGAAAAATCCACAAATCCCCGTGGATAACGAAACCTTCAACTCAGTATAAAAAAAGAGTATAACTACTCCCAAAACAACAGAAGGTAAATCCCATATAGGCATTTATCAAGCTGTGAAATACAACGACAGTAAACAGACTGTCACACATAAGACTTCTCCAAAATGTGGTACTTTGTGAATGGAAATACATTGGGGCACAGGTAATTGTAATCAATACTCATCAATGGAGGCACGTAAACAACGTGGTTCAATCAGGGTTCAGCCTGAAAAGGTGCATCAAGTGTTTAGGTGAACACAAGGGAGGTAAATGCTCACTGAAGAAGTGTTTTAAAATGCAAGGGTATGCTCATACAGCATTATGGCCCAAATACTTTTGCCTGAACAAGCAGAAACTTCCACAGAATCAGGAAGATCAACAAGCCTCAGCCATTAAATGTGAGAGATAAGTTTAAAAGCAAACCTGCTCTCCCGAAATAGCTCGAGTTCAGCATCTAATAAATTACACAAAACCAATGTGCTAACACTATTTGATCAAGGCTCACAAAGGTCCTCCATACGAAGAACAGTGTTTTGCAGAAACTGAATAAACAACCCTAGCCAAAATACAGTTAGTATAGCTGTTTTGTTTTCCACAATTCTGGTAAACAGACATTATGACCTAGCCAGAATCACTTGTTGGTCTGAGGAAACAGGATAAAGACAGTAGAAACTTTGGTAGTAGATGATTTGCGCCTAAGTCGTAACAGATCCAGGGATTAAAAGAAACAGTTGCAGCACTGAAAGCACTAAGGTCAAGTTAGCCTGTCCTGACATACAGACGGACACATTAGTCCAATTTATTTAATCATTGGAAGTGATTATTATCACTGTTTTGTGCAAAATATATAAGTAAATCATGATGTTTCACTTGCTGAAAACAGCAGGAGGCCCACATGAAAATTGGGGTCCAATTCCCTCTCAAGTGGGAAAGAAGCTGATATTGATTCAGTGGAAAATGTACTAGTTACGAGAATAACCGCTGATCATGTACCACAGCAAAAATTATCATTACTGGAAGAAATGAATGAACCAGTTGATAAGTTGTGGGATTTAGATGCGATAGGTATTGATGTAAATAAACCAAGCCCACAAGAGTCTCAGACTTATAGCCAATATTTGGACACTGTCAAGTATAAAGATGGACAGTATTGGGTTACGTTACCATGGAAATTAAATCCACCACATCTGCCTAGCAATTATCGCATGGCTCTCGGACAGATGAAAGCACAAATACATGAGCTACTGACTGTCTATGATAATATCATACAAGAACAGTTGGACAATAAATTTATTGAGGAAATAGTCGAAGATAAGTTGAAGACAGACGCTCATTATCTCCCGCACCATGGAGTCAGAAAAGATTCTGAAACCACTCCACTACGTGTTGTATATAATTGCAGCGCACGTGGAAATAAAGATGTAGCAAGTCTTAATGACTGTCTGATGACCGGACCCTCACTAACTGAGAAACTTGGAGACGTGCATATGAAATTTCGCACAAACCCATATGTCTACACGGCTGATATTTCCAAAGCTTTCTTAAGAGTAGGACTACAAGAAATAGATAGAGATTATACTCGATTCTTGTGGCCTGAAAATCCACATAATCCTCAAAGTCCTGTGAAAACTTATCGTTTCAAATCAGTATTATTTGGTGCAACATCCTCTCCATTCTTACTAGAAGCTACTCTAAATACACATTTGAAGAAATCTGAAAGTCCCTTCAAAGAAATCTTAAAGAAAAGTTTCTATGTGGACAATCTTCAAGGTACTGTGAATAAAGAGGAGGATTTGAAATCCTTTTACAGAGAAGCTAACAAGGAGATGAAAGAAGCAAATATGCCTCTAAGGATGTGGAATACAAATTCAAAGCAATTAAGGGAACTTATCAATGAAGATTTCCCTGAAACTGAAATTCCTGATTGCAACAATATGCTGGGACTTAATTGGAATACACAGGAAGATACTTTGAGTGTCAAAGAGATAAACAATAAATCATGCAGCACACTCACTAAACGTAGTTTACTGTCATAGGTATCTCAATGTTTTGATCCTCTAGGACTCGTCTCACCAATTACCATAAAGGGTAAAATGCTTATGCAAGATGCATGGAAGCTCAAAATTGGATGGGATGAGAACTTGCCTCTAGAAATGAGTCAAGCATGGGATGAAATATCCAGGGAGTTTAAACAACTTCATCAAATTACATTTCCCAGACAAATAGGTCAAGAGGGAAACAAGTACACATTACATGTGTTCTGTGATGCGTCAACCAGAGGTTATGGCTCTGTAGCTTACATGAGTAATGCTGAAGGAAGTACACTAATTACTTCAAAGGCCAGGGTAGCACCCTTGAAGGTCAGAACAGTATCACAATTGGAACTGACAGCACTCTATGTAGGTACAAAATTAGCTGTCTATATCAACAAAGTACTTGATCATCTCACTATTGAAAAAACCGTGATCTGGAGTGATAATGAAGCAGTTCTCCAATGGTTAAGAAATAATAAGAGTAAGTTGGTCTATGTACAGAACAGAGTAGCAGAAATAATAGAGATGCAGAGAGATTATCTCTCTCCACGTCTCTACCCAAGAGAATCCAGCTGACATGTTGTCACGTAGTGTCCAACTCAAGAAATTTGTGGATAATAAATTATGGCTCCACGGACCGAACTGGCTCTCTAATGAAAATAACTGGCCTCAGCAAAAAGCTCACATTATGCAAGAAGAAACAGTCTGCTTGAACACAGCAGAAATAAGATGTGTAAATACTGCAGACACAACAGAAATAGTCATTGATGGATCTAAATACTCATCTTTGGGTAAACTCTTAAGAGTTACAGCTCTTGTCCATAAATTAATTAAAGGAATAAAACCTGATTATGAATGTCTTGAACCCATTAAACACTGGGTGAAACTAATACAGAAAGATGTTTTCTCTACAGAATATAAATTTCTAGAAACACAAGATAAATCCCCAAAGAAACTTGTCATGATTAATTCTTTAGGACTTTATCTCGACTCAGAAAAGATTATAAGATGTCGAGGAAGAATTCATAATTCTTCACTACCTAAAGAAGCCATACATCCAATATTGATCCCCAAGAATCACTGGCTAACAAAACTGATTGTGCAAAACGCCCACAGTAACGTGTTACATGGTGGGGTAGCTGACACACTTTGTCATATACGACAATCCTACTGGATACCTCAAGGTCGACAAAGTGTGAAAAAACAAATAAGGGACTGTATTACTTGTCGTCACTACGATATGCGAGTATGTCAGTATCCAGGTCCACCTCCATATCCCTCTGAAAGAGTTTGTCATATCACTCCATTTGAGGTGACAGGTGTAGATTACACTGGACCAATAATTTTAACCAAAACAGTTGACAAAGTTCCTTAAGGGTACATCTGTTTGTTCACTTGTGCTACAAAATTTTTTCAAAGGTTTTGCCCCAGAAGTGAGCCAGAGAGATTTTTCAGATAATGCAACAAACCCTTGTTGCGGGTGCTGTTTATATAACAAGACTTTGATCAACCAGAAAGACAACAGATCGAATCAACGCAGATTGGTTGGAGATACATTCCCCCCTAAATCCCATGGCAGGGCGGATTTTTTAAAGAATAAAAGGGCTTTGAAAAAAACGTTTTTTAAAGGGAAGCCTTCATCGTCAGAGAATAGACTTAGAAAAATTCCGTACGGTTGTGACGAAATAGAAAAAATTTAACAACAGACCCTAACTTTGTTACCGATGTCTGGACATTTAGAAAAACCATGGCAGAAGGCTCGCCTGTTCCTCCCATGAATGATAAAAAAAACAAAGGATCCCACTTATTTCGAAACCTGAGCAACTCAGACGTAAAATTTAACCTCCTTAATAAAATGATTGAAAGTTGGGAAAAATTTTTCAGAAGACTTCCACCTCATTGAGAGAAAACTTTTATGGAGGGTGTTTCCCGAAAAACATAATCCTTAAACCGGGACATAGGATTACGACAATGATAGTCCAGGGCACAAAGGCCACTTGGAAAAATTGTGACCATTATCCGATGCAAAGGAATCATCGGACAGTTTTTATGTTTTAAGCAAAAGGTGTAGGAATAAGCGACAAAAAAATAAACTATACCGTTAGAAATTACACAGTGTTGAAAACAAAAATTTTTTATTCTCCAGGAAAACGCAGAAAAGGGTGTTAGAAAAGAAAGCAGCAGTGGTGGCGAGGGAAAATTAAATTAAAGTTAATGATGAAATTTTTACCTGCAGGAACCCCGCCCCCCCCCCGTGGGAGAAATTTCTCCAGAGGGGATATCACCCCCTTCAGGCCCCATCCCCCCCCTTTAGCCCCTTCAGCCCCCTTTACCCCTTTCGCCCTGAGGGGCCCACCCTCTCAAAGGGGGAAATATCTTGTATTACTGCTACAGTGAGTAATTGATCGCATAGATCAGTATGAGTATGCGACTGTGGTCAAAGCGACACTGCTCCTTGCACCAGTGTTGCAGAGTGTAGTTTAATAAAGAGACAGTACATCTCTTACCTTAGTCAGACAATTAAGGAAAATCCTACTTCCCACTTTATTACCAATGGTAAAGATCAGTGTACATTGTGTTGTCTATGCTAAGACAGCAAGAATCAAACATTCACTTTGCTTCATCGAGGAAGAGGCAAGGAAGCAAAAAGCACAGTCAAGCTTTTCTTTGTTCTAGGGGAGTAATGAGTGGGGTGCTGTGCATTCTTCAGATTACTTCTGACTCTACAGAGAGTGACAACTGACGCCAGGATAACCAACAAAGAACGATCAGTGCGTTATGTGAACACAGTATCTCTTAAAACACAATAAACACTTAAGAAGAAGTGTGATCAGCTTTCTTTAGTGATAAGATTGTGAACAATAACTACAAATCTTGTGGAACATAGTGTACCAGTGTGTTATTAATCCATAAAAGACTATGGAGACGTAGACATCCAAGGACCCTTCACTTCTATCAAGTCACCGATATCTGTCCGAAGGTGTGGAAGAACACCATAGCTCATGCTACAAGAGCAAGGTAGGTTACGAATTTCTTGTAGTACGGGGGAATGCGCAGTTCTTGAGTCGTAAGAAGTTTGTAATCAACCTATAGTCGGCAGTAAGGTACGGACTTTTGAGTCCAAGCAAGTGTGTAATTTGTCAGCAATCAGTGAATGAAATATGCTGACATAACACCCCCTAGGGGTAATTTATAATCTTACAAATTATAACTCTTTACAGCCCGTTGAGAGATGACTTTGACAACTTCTCAAGACCTCGTCTGCAGGGGCGGCTGTGCGGGCGATGAGCTGTCTTTCTAAGTTAAGTACAAACTGTTTAAACTTAGCTGATAACCCATTTCTCAACAATACAAATCAGAGAGGTGGTGGGTAGAGTGTGACAGGGAGCGTCGGGGTCCTGATGGTACTCACTTCCAGCTTTCATCACAGTAAAGTTTCCAGCACAATGATCTTGTGAAAGATTGCTGTAGTGTGGTTGAAAGAGGAATTAGTGAATATGATAGATCAAGTAGTACAGATCAAAACTATTGTTCTTGAAAAATAATTATGATGTGGGGAAAGAGGAAGTAGTCTGCACCACAACTAATTTAGTTATAGTGATATTAATGAAACGCGATGAGAGCTAGTTTTCACTCTTAGGTTGGAAAGTGGACTGCACTAGATCAACTGGTGATGGAGGCAAATACTGTATACAAGTTTAAAAGAAGATATGATCAGTCCCTGAAGACCAGAAACTAGGAAAACCTGTAAAAAAAGTTATGAAGCTGGTCCAGGAGCTATGTATCAACCCTTGTAAATACAAGGGTTGATTCATTTAAAGTAACTAGATGGCAACTTATCCGTCTTATTTGTGATCTTGTTTATCTTCACTCACCATAATTAACATTACTATAATTCAGAACACCAGTGTTGTTTATGTCAGTGTTCATGCACAACACTGAACATTAATATTAAAGGGGACACTGGTGCTGTTCTTGGATGTATTCATTCATCACAGTGAACATTAATGCTGTTCCTTAATGTTCCTGAACGTTGTCCTTATGTGCTCATTAATTATAGTGAACATTGATGTTGTTCTTATATATGTTCATTCACTACAGTGAACATTAATGCTAAATTAATCACATGTGCAACATCTGGGCACCTTTAATTGTAGACGTCTGGCCATCCAGTGGCTTTATCAATACAAACCTTCTAGGCTGAGGGACTGATTACCTCATCTTCCACTGTATCATATTATGTAATATATTGAGACACAGCTCGTCCTCGCCCAGCAAGATCTTAGACACCGGCGATGTCTGGAATCCTCGCTAATCGCCATCACCAACACCATTCAACATAATTTTGGAAACTACAAAATTTCTAAAACATTAGAATACATGATACATGTTTTGTGTTACTGTACTGTTTTATGTGTTACTATGTTGTGCTTTCATGTTTCTTCTGTTGACATGCTTGCTGTATTGCTGGGGTAAGCACAGCAAACTTTGCACTGCACCTTCTACAACAGTGTAAATTGACATTCATGTCTCACCAAACAATTATCTTGCATGACTAAGGTTCCCAACATATTCACTGAACATCTTCCAGTATTCCTTTTTTCTCATCTACACTTACGTCCCCTATACAGTTTCAATATCTATAGCGTTATCCGCAACACATAAAAAATCAGTAACTCTCGGGTAATAAAACCGTCCATCATTGCCTCGATCTGACAAAAAAAAAAAAACGCAGCCACTCCCACAACCTGGCTAGTTAGTTTCAGTGTTGCTGTCAGTGTCATATTAGTTTTTATTATTAATAGATTCCTACTGTTTCATCGCCTTAATACAAGCTGCAATGTTGGTCTACAATCAGTCTAGCTGCTTCTGCCCCAATGCAATAAAGGTATATAAAAACATGCTGCCACATCGTCTACAAGGGAAATTGCTAATCTGAAAGCTATGAGCACACACTGCTCGGGAGACTATATCCTAACAGATACTGTTTTAGCAATAGTCACATAACTCGACCCATAGATCTTCCATATTGCAGTGGCTCTCTGCCACTGTACCAAGCATGATCATGTTCTAAACTGTCCTAACTACAAGGATTTGCATGCAAGACACAACGAAGTCTGCAACATCATTAAGAGGAACCTCGCTTCAGCTGGGTGCCGTGGGGAGAGAGAACCTTTATTCCTATCATCCAGTAACCCCAATAATCCAGCTAAACAACCTGATAGGATGACTACCTATCCCTGAAAGACTATATCTGCATACCCAGTGTGGGTGACATGTAGCAGTTATATTGTGGGGAAAACAGCGGGTGTTGCTGATCAAAGAGAATAATTCGAACTCGGTAAATATATGCGACTAGGACCATCTGAACCAACGTTCTTTATGTTATATATTCTAAATATTGAAACACATAAATATTTCCTCATTTCCATTGCATTGCTTCTACTACAATATTTAATTTTAACCAACATGTGATTACACGTATATATACACGAGTGTCCGTGGCATGGTATGTGTGCACGAGTGTCCGTGGATGGTATGTGTGCACGAGTGTCCGTGGCATGGCATGTGTGCACGAGTGTCCGTGGCATGGCATGTGTGCACGAGTGTCCGTGGCATGGTATGTGTGCACGAGTGTCCGTGGCATGGTATGTGTGCACGAGTACTCGTGGCATGGTATGTGTGCACGAGTACTCGTGGCATGGTATGTGTGCACGAGTACTCGTGGCATGGTATGTGTGCACGAGTGTTCGTGGCATGGTATGTGTGCACGAGTGTTCGTGGCATGGTATGTGTGCACGAGTATCCGTGGGCCCTGGTATGTGTGCACGGTATCCGTGGCATGGCATGTGTGCACGAGTGTTCGTGGCATGGTATGTGTGCACGAGTACTCGTGGCATGGTATGTGTGCACGAGTGTTCGTGGCATGGTATGTGTGCACGAGTGTTCGTGGCATGGTATGTGTGCACGAGTGTTCGTGGCATGGTATGTGTGCAAGAGTACTCGTGGCATGATATGTGTGCGCGAGTACTCGTGGCATGACATGTGTGCGCGAGTACTCGAGCCATGATAAGTGTGCATGAGAGTTCGTGGCATGGTATGTGTGCAGGAGTACTCGTAGCATGGTATGTGTGCACGAGTGTTTGTGGCATTGTATGTGTGCACGAGTACTCGAGGCATGGTATGTGTGCAAGAGTACTCGTGGCATGGTATGTGTGCACGAGTGTTCGTGACATGGTATGTATGCACGAGTACTCCTGGCATGGTATGTGTGCACGAGTACTCGTGGCATGGTATGCGTGCACGAGTGCTCCTGGCATATGTATGCACGAGTGCTCGTGGTATATGTATGCACGAGTACTCGTGGCATGGCATGTATGCACGAGTACTCGTGGCATATTATGTATGCACGAGTGCTCGTGGCATAGTATGTATGCGCGAGTGCTCGTGGCATGGTATGTTGCACGAGTGCTCGTGGCATGGTATGTATGCACGAGTGCTCGTGGCATGGTATGTATGCACGAGTGCTCGTGGCATGGTATGTATGCACGAGTGCTCGTGGCATTATGTATGCCGAGTGCTCGTGGTATATGTATGCACGAGTACTCGTGGCATGGCATGTATGCACGAGTACTCGTGGCATATTATGTATGCACGAGTGCTCGTGGCATAGTATGTATGCGCGAGTGCTCGTGGCATGGTATGTATGCACGAGTGCTCGTGGCATGGTATGTATGCGCGAGTGCTTTGTGGCATGGTATGTATGCACGAGTGCTCGTGGCATGGTATGTATGCACGAGTGCTCGTGGCATGGTATGTATGAACGAGTGCTCGTGGCATAGTATGTATGCACGAGTGCTCGTGGCATGGTATGTATGCACGAGTGCTCGTGGCATGGTATGTATGCACGAGTGCTCGTGGCATGGTATGTATGCACGAGCGCTCGTGGCATGGTATGTGTGCACGAGTGCTCGTGGCATGGTATGTGTGCACGAATGCTCGTGGCATGTTATGTATCCACGAGTGCTCGTGGCATGATATGTATGCACGAGTGCTCGTGGCATGATATGTATGCACGAGTGCTCGTGGCATGATATGAATGCACGAGTGCTCGTGGCATGGTATGTATGGTGGAGTGCTCGTGGCATGATATATATGCACGAGTGCTCATGGCATGGTATGCATGCACGAGTGCTCGTGGCATGGTATGTATGCACGAGTGCTCGTGGCATGGTATGTGTTGAAGATATTGGCCTTACCTGCTGTGTTTAAATTATAACTATATATAATGAACACTTAGCTGATAAATGACAGCAAATCGTCTACACAGCCGCCCCTGCAGACGAGGTCTAGAAGCTGTCGAAACCATCACAACATTGGGCTGTCAAGAGATACAATTTGTAAGAATAAATTACCCCTAGGGGGTGTTATGTCAGCATATTTCATTCGATGATGGCTGTTGTTGACTCTATTTTCTATTTCAGTCACAACTGTAACGGAATTCTTCTAAGTCGATTCTCTGACGATGAAGAGTCTTCCTTAAACAACGTTTCACAATGCCGATCATTCTTTCATAAAATCCGCCGTGCCATGGAGATTTAGGAGGAATGTATCTCCAACGACAACTGCGTTGATTCAGCATCTGTTGTACTTCTGGTTGATCAAAGATCTTGTTTATATAAGCAGCACCAGCAACAAAGTTCGTTGCATTATCTGAAATCATCAGTCTGGGACATCCCCTTCTGGCTGCAAACCTTCTGAATAATTTGATAAAAGTTTCAGCAGACATGTCAGTGGCTACTTCTAGATGTACTGCTCTAGTCGTAGCACAAGTGAACAAACAGATGTACACCTTGATGGGAACTTTTTCAACTTTTTTGGGTTTTAAAATTATTGGTCCAGTGTATCTACACCTGTCACCTCAAATGGAGTGATATGACAAACTCTTTCAGAGGGATATGGAGGTGGACCTGGATACTGACAAACTCGCATATCGTAGTGACGACAAGTAATACAGTCCTTTATTTGTTTTTTCACACTTTGTCGACCTTGAGGTATCCAGTAGGACTGTCGTATATGACAAAGTGTGTCAGCTACCCCACCATGTAACACGTTACTGTGGGCGTTTTGCACAATCAGTTTTGTTAGCCAATGATTCTTGGGGATCAATATTGGATGTATGGCTTCTTTAGGTAGTGAAGAATTATGAATTCTTCCTCGACATCTTATAATCTTTTCTGAGTCGAGATAAAGTCCTAAAGAATTAATCATGACAGGTTTCTTTGGAGATTTATCTTGTGTTTCTAGAAATTTATATTCTGTAGAGAAAACATCTTTCTGTATTAGTTTCACCCAGTATTTAATGGGTTCAAAACATTCATAATCAAGTTTTATTCCTTTAATGAATTGTAAAGACAAGAGCTGTAACTCTTAAGAGTTTACCAAAGATGAGTATTTAGATCCATCAATGACTATTTCTGTTGTGTCTGCAGTATTTACACAACTTATTTCTGCTGTGTTCAAGCAGACTGTTTCTTCTGGCATAATGTGAGCTTTTTGCTCAGGCCAGTTATTTTCATTAGAGAGCCAGTTCGGTCCGTGGAGCCATAATTTATTATCCACAAATTTCTTGAGTGGGACACCACGTGACAACATGTCAGCTGGATTCTCTTGGGTAGAGACGTGAAGAAAGAGATAATCTCCCTGCATCTCTTTTATTTCTGCTACTCTGTTCTGTACATAGACCAACTTACTCTTATTATTTCTTAACCACTGGAGAACTGCCTCATTATCACTCCAGATCACGGTTTTTTCAATAGTGAGATGATCAAGTACTTTGTTGAGATAGACAGCTAATTTTGTACCTACATAGAGTGCTGTCAGTTCCAATTGTGGTACTGTTCTGACCTTCAAGGGTGCTACCCTGGCCTTTAAAGTAATTAGTGTACTTCCTTCAGCATTACTCATGTAAGCTGCAGCGCCATAACCTCTGGTTGACGCATCACAGAACAATGTAATGTTGTACTTGTTTCCCTCTTGACCTATTTGTCTGGGAAATGTAATTTGATGAAGTTGCTTAAACTCCCTGGATATTTCATCCCATGCTTGACTCATTTCTAGAGGCAAGTTCTCATCCCATCCAATTTTGAGTTTCCATGCATCTTGCATAAGCATTTTACCCTTTATGGTAATTGGTGAGACGAGTCCTAGAGGATCAATTACATTGTGATACCTCTGACAGTAAAACTACGTTTAGTGAGTGTACTGCATGATTTATTGTTTATCTTTTTGAGACTCAAAGTATCTTCCTGTGTGTTCCAATTAAGTCCCAGCATATTGTTGCAATCAGGAATTTCAGTTTCAGGGAAATCTTCTTTGATAAGTTCCCTTAATTGCTTTGAATTTGTATACCACATACTTAGAGGCATGTTTGCTTCTTTCATCTCCTTGTTAGCTTCTCTGTATAAGGATTTCAAATCCTCCTCTTTATTCCCAGTACCTTGAAGATTGTCCACATAGAAAATTTTCTTTAAGATTTCTTTGAAGGGACTTTCAGATTTCTTCAAATGTGTATTTAGAGTAGCTTCTAGTAAGAATGGAGAGGATGTTGCACCAAATAATACTGATTTGAAGCGATAAGTTTTCACAGGACTTTGAGGATCATGTGGATTTTCAGGCCACAAGAATCGAGAATAATCTCTATCTATTTCTTGTAGTCCTACTCTTAAGAAAGCCTTGGAAATATCAGCCGTGTAGGCATATGGGTTTTTGGGAAATTTCGTAAGCACGTCTCCAAGCTTCTCAGTTAGTGAGGGTCCGGTCATCAGACAATCATTAAGACTTGCTACATCTTTATTTGCACGTGCGCTGCAATTATATACAACACGTAGTGGAGTGTTTTCAGAATCTTTCCTGACTCCATGGTGCGGGAGATAATGAGCGTTTGTCTTCAACTTATCTTCGACTATTTCCTCAATGAATTTATTGTCCAACTGTTCTTGTATGATATTATCATAGACAGTCAGTAGCTCTGGATATCCGAAATAATTGCTAGGTAGATGTGGTGGATTTAATTTCCATGGTAACCTTACCCAATACTGTCCATCTTCATATTTGACAGTGTCCAAATATTGGTTATAAGTCTGAGACTCTTGTGGGCTTGGTTTATTTTCATCAATACCTATCGCATCTAAATCCCACAACTTATCAACTGGTTCATTCATTTCTTCCAGTAATGATAATTTTTGCTGTGGTACATGATCAGCGGTTATTCTCGTAACTAGTACATTTTCCACTGAATCAATATCAGCTTCTTTCCCACTTTGAGAGGGAATGGGACCACATATCATGTGGCCTCCTGCTGTTTTCAGCAAGTGAACATCATGTTTACTTACTATATTTTGCACAAAACAGTGATAATAATCACTTCCAATGATTAAATCAATTGGACTAATTGTGTCCGTCTGTATGTCAGGACAGGCTAACTTGACCTTAGCTGCTTTCAGTGCTGCAACTGTTTCTTTTAATCCTGGATCTGCACAGACTTATTCAAATCATCTACTACCCAGCTTCTACTGTCTTTTTCTGTTTCCTAGACCAACAGTGATTCTGGCTAGGTCATATGTCTGTTTACCAGAATTGTGGAAAAAACCAGCTATATCTAACTGTATTTTGGCATAGGGTTGTTTATTCAGTGTCTGCAACACTGTTCTTCTTATGAAGGACCTTTGTGAGCCTTGATCAAATAGTGTTAGCACATTGGTTTTGTGTAATTTATTAGATAACTGAACTCGAGCTATCGGGAGAGCAGTTGCTTTAAACTTATCTCTCACATTTAATGCTGTTGCTTGTTGACTTCCTGATTCTGTGGAAGTCTTCTGCTGTTCAGTAAAAGTATTTGGGCATAATGCTGTATGATGCATACCCTGGCATTTAAAACACTTCTTCAGTGGGCATTTACCTCCCTTGTGTTCACCTAAACATTTGATGCACCTTTTCTAGCTGATGAACACGTTGTTTACGTGCTCCATTGATGTGTATTGACTACAATACTGTGCCAATGTGTTCCGTCACAAGTACACATTTTGGAGTACGTTTATGTATGACAGTCTGTTTACTGTCTGTATTGTATTCACAGCTTGATAAATGCCTATATGGGATTTCCCATTATGTGGTTTAGTGGGAGTAGGTATACTCTTTTTATACTGAGTTGAAGGTTTGTTATCCACTGGATTTGTGGATTTTTCATCTTGTCTCGTTGCTTGCATGCATGAAACTATTGTTTGTAAACCATTGCTAATTTCTTCACAAGTGAAATAGCGTTTATTGAACATAATATTTAATCGTTCAATAGTTTGTGGTGACAGCTTATCCTGTACAATACCACTGATAAACAATCACATTGTCTTAGGTCATATTTAGCATCTAGGATCTGAGGGACTATTGTCTAATGTAATTCTAAATGCCTGTAAGTCTGAAAAACAATGTTTGGGTGGCTTCAAGCTTGATATTAAGACTGCATGTCTAACTCTAGCCTTGTCAGCATCGAAGTAATTGTCTGCTAAGACACGTAAGGCTATTTGATAATTGCCTTTAACCACCGGAAATGACTTAATCAGTTCATAGGGTTCTCCCTTCACAAGACATTTAAGGTAATTGAACTTAGCAATCTCATCTATGTCAGTTCGTGAATTTACTATGGATTGAAAACCACTAATGAATTCTTCATAATTATGACCTTGGAAAATAGGTAATGACAATGTAGGTAAGCTTGGTAATGGGACACTTGTTGTTACAGGTGTAACAGGTGTTTGACCACTAGTAGTAGGTCTCTGTGACAGAGTTTTACAGCAGTTAGCCTGTAACTCTGTGCCACCTTAATTGTTGATCACTAAAAGTATCCAAAACATTTTTAATTTCATCTCAGATGGATCTGATTCAAGAATATTTATTTTCATAATGTGTATAGTCTGAATTAATTATTTTCATGCGTTGTGTAAATAATTCAAACTTCACCTCAAGATCATCAAAATCTATGTTTGTATCTTAAGCTAATCCTATACAGACTGAAATTAGATTTTCTAATTGTGTAATCTTAGTCTGTAAAGACTGAAACTGAGTTTTTCAAACAAGCCATTTTAATGGTATACTGAAAATTCTAGCACCACACTTAGAGTGTTTTAAAAAACACTGTACTGCTATAAACACTGAGTTTTTGTTATGCTTAAGTCAGCAATAATCGAGTCAGACACTACTGACCCACTAAGCTTAACCTCAGGGTCAATGACCATGAAGGGTACACAGTACATGTGGCTGGTGTTTATGGCTCGAGTTTGCTTTGTCAGCCTGCCATGATGATTAATCGTAAATAACGATATTATACACTTCATTCACTATACACTATAAATCACACGTGAATATTACTTACACATATATAAATTTCACTGTTAATATATATTTGAAAGCTTACACTTTATATATAAGTTCCTTTAATATAACAGGTAGATCTATAAGAAACAAACTTTAAACACAATCTTGTCTCTTAATTTCTGTCTATAAACATTAATAACACTGTGTTATATATATTACCCTCAGACAAACAACATCACTTGGGTTGTTGTCTTAATCAGCAATTTCGAGATTGGAGCAGTTGATGGAGGGTGCAGGATACCATCCCCCATCTCTTGTGTTGGGTGAGTCACCCAGCTCCTTTTTCGTTGGGTGGAACGCTGGGTGAGCGCCCGTTTTCTTTTGGCTGCCCATTCTCTGTGATTGAGTCTGGAGGACTCATTTATACTGATTTATATTGTAAAACACTAGTTTTACAGCTTTTTTCGAAGGACCTTGGCTCATAGGTTATTTGTACACTGTAGTACAACATATTTGGACCACAGTGTGGTCTTTTATCCGGTTTCGAAGGACAACATTCTGTTGAAGATATTGGCCTTACCTTGCTGTGTTTAAATTATAATCTATATATAATGAACACTTAGCTGATAAATGACAGCAAATCGTCTACACAGCCGCCCCTGCAGAAGAGGTCTAGAAAGTGTCGAAACCATGACAACATTGGGCTGTCAAGAGATACAATTCGTAAGTATAAATTACCCTAGGGGGTGTTATGTCAGCGTTATGGCTGACGAAATACCTACTTGTTTGGACGCAAAACTCCACACCTTATTGCCGATTATAGGTTGATTACAAACTCCTTGTGACTCAAAGATTGCGCAATCCCATCCGATCTACAAGAAATTCGTAACATACTTGCTCTTTGTAACGTGAGCTATGGTGTTCTCAACACCTCGACAGGTATCGGTGACTTGATAGAAGCTGAAGTGTCCTTGGATGTCCACATCTTCCATTGTCTAGGAAACGCACACTGGTACACTATGTTCCACAAGATTTGTCTTTATTGTTCACAATGTATCACAAGAGAAGCTGATCACACTTCTCTTATGTTTATTGTGTTTGAGACTTTGTTCACACTAACGCACAGATCAGTGTTCTTTGCTAGTTATCCTGGCATCAGTGTCACTCTCCCTAGAGTCAAAGATAGTCTGGCGACGCCACACCGCCCAAGCCGTCACTGCCTAATACACAAAAAAAATGCTGACCTAGTACCTTGCATATTTGTCACCTCCTCGATGAAGCAAAGCAGAATGTTTGTTTCTTGCTGTCTTAAGCATAGACAACAATGTACACTATCTTTACTATGGTAATAAAGTGGGAGCAGGATTTTCCTTAATTGTCCTGCTAAAGTAAGAATGTACTGTCTCTTATAAAAATACACTTTGCAACACCGCTGCAAGGAGCAGAGGTCACTTGACTACGTGGCATAGCACCTGTGATCAATTACTCAATCTAGCAGTAAACAAGACGCTCGCCCCTTCTGAGAGGGCTTGGCCCCTCAGGGCTGAAAGGGCTGAAGGGGCTGAAAGGGCTGAAGGGGGCTGATACCCCCCTCCTGGAGAAAATTTCTCCACAGTATGTGTGCACGAGTGTTCGTGGCATGGTATGTGTGCACGAGTACTCGTGGCATGGTATGTGTGCACGAGTGTTCGTGGCAAGGTATGTGTACACGAGTACTCGTGGCATGGAATTGTCGTATGCCAACGAGAGTGTGCCGTTCCGTGGCATGGTATGTGTGCACGAGTGTTCCTGGCATGGTATGTGTGCACTAGTACTCGTGGCATGATATGTGTGCACGAGTGTTCGTGGCATGGTATGTGTGCACGAGCACTCGTGGCATTGTATGTGTGCACGAGTGTTCGTGGCATGGTATGTGTGAACAAGCACTCGTGGCATGAAATGTGTACACGAGTGTTCGTGGCATTGTATGTGTGCACGAGTACTCGTGGCATGATATGTGTGCACGAGTGTTCGTGACTTGGTATCTGTGCACGAGTGTTCGTGGCATGGTACGTGTGCACGAGTACTCGTGGCATGGTATGTGTGCAAGAGTGTTCGTGGCATGGTATGTATGCACGAGTACTCGTGGCATGGTATGTGTGCACGAGTACTCGTGGCATGGTATGTGTGCACGAGTACTCGTGGCATGGTATGTGTGCATGAGTGTTCGTGGCAAGGTATGTGTGCACGAGTACTCGTGGCATGGTATGTGTGCACGAGTGTTCGTGGCATGGTATGTGTGCACGAGTACTCGTGGCATGGTATGTGTGCAAGAGTGTTATTGGCATGGTATGTGTGCACGAGTGTTCGTGGCATGTATGTGTGCACGAGTACTCGTGGCATGGTATGTGTGCACGAGTGTACGTGGCATGGTATGTGTGCACGAGTACTCGTGGCATGGTATGTGTGCACGAGTGCTCGTGGTATGGTATGTGTGCACGAGTGTTCGTGGCATGGTATGTGTGCACGAGTACTCGTGGCATGGTATGTGTGCACGAGTGTTCGTGGCAAGGTATGTGTACACGAGTACTCGTGGCATGGAATGTGTGCACGAGTGTCCGTGGCATGGTATGTGTGCACGAGTTTACCTGGATGGTAATGGTTACTAAGTACTCGTGGCATGTATGTGTGCACGTTCGAGCATGTTCGTGGATAAGGTTGTCAGTTCAGAGGCACTGTGGCATTGTATGTTAACGTTGGTCGTGGCATGGTAGTGTGAACAAGTAAGCACTCGTGGCATGAAATGTGATTACACGGATGAACGTGGCATTAGTTGAGTGTGTGCAAACGAGTACTCGTGGCATGATATGTGTGCACGAGTGTTCGTTCTAGACTATGGATCTGTGGCACGAGTTTCCGTGGCATGGTCCGTGTGCCGAGTACTCGAGCATGGTATGTTGTGCAAGAGGGTTCGTGGCATGGTATGTATGCAGGAGTACTCTGGCATGGTATGGTGTGCACGAGTACTCGTGGCATGGTATGTGTGCACGAGTACTCGTGGCATGGTATGTGTTGCATGAGTGTCGTGGCAAGGTATGTGTGCACGAGTACTCGTGGCATGGTATGTGTGCACGAGTGTTCGTGGCATGGTATGTGTGCACGAGTACTCGTGGCATGGTATGTGTGCAGAGTTTTTGGCATGGTATGTGTGCACGATGTTCGTGGCATGTATGTGTGCACGAGTACTCGTGGCATGGTATGTGTGCACGAGTGTACTGTGGCATGGTATGTGTGCACGAGTAATCGGTGGCATTGTATGTGTGCACGAGTGTTCGTGGCATGGTATGTGTGCACGAAGTTCGGGCATGGTATGTGATGCACGAGTACTCGTGGCATTGGTATGTATGCACGAGTGTTCGTGCATGGTATGTGTGCACGAGTACTCGTGGCATGTTATGTGTGCGCGAGTTTCGTGGCATGGTATGGTGCACGAGTGTACTCGTGGATGGTAATGTGATGAGAGTGTTCGTGGCATGTATGTGTGCACGATACTCGAGCAGATTTGATATGTGTGCACAAGAGTTCAGTGCACACATATCTGAGATGTGAATGGAGACAAATGGTTTCTTAATACTTGACGTGCTGTTGGGTAGTGTGAGCAAGTAGTAACATTTTATGAAGGGATTCAGGTGAACGGCAGTCGGGATTGAGGTCCTGGAGATGGGAAGTACAGTGCATGACTCTGAAGGACGGGGTGTTAATGTTGGCAGTTTCAAACTGTAGTGTAAAGCACCCTTCTGGCAAGATCAGTGATGGAGTGATGATGGTGGTAAGTTTTTCTTTTTTGTTCGGGCCACCCTGCCTTGGTGGGAAACGGCCCAGTGTGATAATAGAAAAAATATATAAAAATATGAGTTCGTGGCATGTTTATGTGTGCAGAGAGTACTCTTGGCATGGTTATGCCATGGTGCACATGGTAGAGCACGAGTCTACGTTGTGCATGGTATGTGTGCACGAGTACTCGTGGCATGGTATGTGTGCACGAGTACTCGTGGCATGGTATGTGTGCACGAGTACTCGTGGCATGGTATGTGTGCACGAGTGTTCGTGGCATGGTATGTGTGCTCGAGTACTCGTGGCATGATATGTGTGCACGAGTACTCGTTGCATGGTATGTGTGCACGAGTACTCGTGGCATGGTATGTGTGCACGAGTGCTCGTGGCATGGTATGTGTGCACGAGTACTCGTGGCATGGTATGTGTGCACGAGTGTCCGTGGCATGATATGTGTGCACGAGTGTTCGTGGCATGGTATGTGTGCACGAGTACTCGTGGCATGGTATGTATGCACGAGTACTCGTGGCATGGTATGTATGCACGAGTACTCGTAGGCACATGGTATGTTGTTGCACGAGTGCTCGTGGCATGGTATGTGTGCACGAGTACTCGTGGCATGGTATGTGTGCACGAGTGTCCGTGGCATGGTATGTGTGCACGAGTGTTCGTGGCATGATATGTGTGCACGAGTACTCGTTGCAAGGTATGTGTGCACTAGTGTTCTTGGCATGGTATGTGTGTACGAGTGTTCGTGGCATGGTATGTGTGCACGAGTATTCGTGGCATTGTGTGTGTGCACGAGTGTTCGTGGCATGATATGTGTGCACGAGTGTTCATGGCATGGTATGTGTGCACGAGTAATCGTGGCATGGAATGTGTGCACGAGTACTCGTGGCATGGTATGTGTGCACGAGTGTTCGTGGCTTGGTATGTGTGCACGAGTGTTCGTGGCATGGTATGTGTGCACGAGTACTCGTGGCACGGTATGTGTGCACGAGTGTTCGTGGCATGAAATGTGTGCACGAGTACTCGTGGCATGATATGTGTGCACGAGTGTTCGTGGCATGGTATGTATGCACGAATGCTCGTGGCATGGAATGTATGCACGAGTGCTCGTGGCATGGTATGTATGCACGAGTGCTCGTGGCATGGTATGTGTGCACGAGTGCTCGTGGCATGGTATGTATGCACGAGTGCTCGTGGCATAGTTTGTATGCACGAGTGCTCGTGGCATGGTATGTATGCACGAGTGCTCGTTGCATGGTATGTATGCACGAGTGCTATTGACATGGTATGTATGCACGAGTACTCGTGGCATGGTATGTGTACACGAGTACTCGTGGCATGGTATGTATGCACGAGTGCTCGTGGCATGGTATGTATGCACGAATGCTCGTGGCATGGTATGTGTGCACGAGTGCTCGTGGCATGGTATGTATGCACGAGTGCTCGTGGCATGGTATGTGTGCACGAGTGCTCGTGGCATGGTATGTGTGCACGAGTGCTCGTGGCATGGTATGTATGCACGAGTGCTCGTGGCATGGTATGTATGGTCGAGTGCTCGTGGCTAAATGTAATGATATGCACGAGTGCTCGTGGCATGTATGTGCACGAGTGCTCGTGACATGGTATGTATGCACGAGTGCTCGTGGCATGGTATGTATGCACGAGTGCTCGTGGCATGGTATGTGTGCACGAGTGCTCGTGGCATAGTATGTATGCACGAGTGCTCGTGGCATGGTATGTGTGCACGAGTGCATCGTGGCATGTATGTTGCACGAGTGCTCGTGGCATGGTATGTATGCACGAGTGCTCGTGGCATAGTATGTTGCACGAGTGCTCGTGGCATGGTATGTGTGCACGAGTGCTCGTGGCATGGTATGTGTGCACGAGTGTAGTGGCATGGTATGTATGCACGAGTGCTCGTGGCATGGTATGATGGTCGAGTGCTCGTGGCATGAGTATGTATGCACGAGTGCTCGTGGCATGATATGTATGCCGAGTGCTCGTGAAATGGTATGTATGCACGAGTGCTCGTGGCATGGTATGTATGCACGAGTGCTCTTGGCATGGTGTGTGTGCACGAGTACTCGTGGAATTGGTATGTATGCAACGAGTGGGTCGTGGCAAAGGTATGGGTTCACGAGTGCTCGTGGCATGGTATGTGTGCACGAGTATCGTGGGCATGGTTTTGCATGCACGATGCCCCGTGGCATGGGTATGCACGAGTGCTCGTGGCATGGTATGTGTGCACGGTGGGGTCTTGGCATGGTTTTTGTGCACGAGGCCTTTTTTGGGGAGGTTTGGTTTTCACAGTGCTGTGGCATGATAAAAATGCACAGTGTCGTGGAGAAAGTATGCAGAGTGTCGTGGCATGATAAATGCACGGGTGCTCGTGGTGAATTTGGTCGAGTGCTCGAGGGAAAATATGGAAAAAGGGGCTCGTGGCATGGTATGCGCACGAGTTTTTTGGATGGTATGTTTTGCACGGTGCTCGGGCAGGTATGTGTGCAAGAGTACTCGGGATGGGATGTGTGGACGAGTCTCGTGGTATGGTATGTGTGGGGACGAGTGTTTCCCCTTTTGGTGTGTGACCGAGTTACTGTGGCAGGGGAAGAAAAGGCGGTGTCGTGGCCTGGTTGTATGCCGGTGCTCTGGCTGGTATGTGTGCACAGTATCGTGCGGTATGTTGCACGAGTGGGTCGTGGGGAAAGGGTTTTATGCACGAGTGTCGGGCAGGATGTGGCACGAGTGCTCGTGGCAGGAT
>NW_026477305.1:0-10465 GCF_026875155.1 Cherax quadricarinatus
TTTTGGTGTTGCTTTTCTTTCGTGTTGTTATATATATATTAATATATATATATATATATATATATATAATATATATATATATATATATATATAATAATATATATATATGCCGTACCGAATAGGCAGAACTTACGATCTTGGCTTAAATAGCAACGTTCATCTTGCCATATAGGACAAGTCAAAATTTGTGTATGCAATAATTTCGCCAAAATCATTCTGAACCTAACGAAAAAAATATATTTTATTGTGTTTTGTTTAGTACTAAATTATTGTAAACGTATTTAAAATATATTTAGTTGGGTTAGGGTAAAATAAATTGCTCTTGTTATAATAAGGTTAGGTAAGTTTTCTAAGATTCTTTTGGTGCAAAATTAAAATTTTTGCATTAACATTAATGAAAAAAACATATCTTTAAACGTATAAGAGAAAATTTCAGAAAGGACTTATTTAAATGAGTTCTTGCTAATTGGCCAGTTTTACATATTCGGCACGACGTGTATATATATATATATATATATATATATATATAATATATATATATATATATATATATATTATATAATATATATATATATCTGAAGGAGGGGTGTTAATGTTGCAGTTTAAAAACTGTAGTGTAAAGCACCTTCTGGCAAGACAGTGATGGAGTGAATGATGGTGAAAGTTTTTCTTTTTCGGGCCAACCTGCCTTGGTGGGAATCGGCAGTGTGATAATAATATATATATATAATATATTTTATTATATATATATATATATATATATATATATAATATATATATATATATATATATATATATATGATTGTGGGATGACCCGGTATCCAAACTCCATTCTTGTTTTTGCTACTTACAGAGAGAGTACCACGAATTTGTACCTGAGGCAGCGTGCATGGGCACAGTATCAATAACTTTATCAAAGTCAGTTGGTTTGGTTTTGTCAGAAATTATATCTCCTCCGTTTTTCTCTCCCATTTGTCTGCCTCTTCCTCTCCATTCCTCTCTCTGCTTTTCTCTTGCTCTCACTCCAGCGTCTTCATGGTTCTTACCTCTGAGTGGGTCGCTCTCAAGGAGAGTGCCTGTTGGCTGTGACATTTCCTGCTCAAGTTACGACCCATCATCAACCTGCAGTGTGCAAAGTGCAGCTAAATTCATGGCTGACAGGTAGGAGCGGCTCCAGGTAGGCAGCAAGGATAGTATTAAGTGCAACTGCTGGCTTCGTGTACTTCCAGTCTTGACCTGCTGCAGTGTCTATGGTGGCTTTGCGGAGTGTGTATGGTGGCTTTGTGGAGTGTGTATGGTGACTTTGTAGAGTGTGTATGGTGACTTTGTAGAGTGTGTATTGTGGCTTTGTGAAGTGTCTATGGTGGCTTTGTGGAGTGTGTATGGTGGCTTTGTGGAGTGTGTATGGTGACTTTGTAGAGTGTGTATTGTGGCTTTGTGAAGTGTCTATGGTGGCTTTGTGGAGTGTGTATGGTGGCTTTGTGGAGTGTGTATGGTGGCTTTGTGGAGTGTGTATGGTGACTTTGTAGAGTGTGTATTGTGGCTTTGTGAAGTTGTCTATGGTGGCTTTGTGGAGTGTGTAATGTGGCTTTGTGGAGTTGTGTATGGTGACTTTGTGAAGTGTGTAATATTGGCTTTGTAAAGTGTCTATGGGCCTTTGGGGAAGTGTGTATGGTGGCTTTGTGGAATGTGTATGGTGACTTTGTAGAGTGTTTTATTGTGGCTTTGTGAAGTGTGTATAGTGGCTTTTGTAAAGTGTCTATGGTGCCTTTGTGAAGTGTGTATGGTGCTTTGTGGAGTGTGTATGGTGGCTGGGGGGGGGGGGGGGGGGGGGGTGGGAGTGCCTATGGGACGTTATGGCATTGTTTCTGGTGGCTTTATTGCCTATGGTGGCTTATGGAGTGTCTATGGTGATGACTTAAGGATTGTTTAATGGTGCTTTATGGAGTGTCCTGTGTGACTTTCTGAGTGTTTTATGGTGGCTTTATGGAGTGTCTAAGGTGGCTTGTTGGTTAGATATTTAATAATTTCTTGTTGGAAGGTTTTGCTTTAGAGCTGTTGGAGTTTCTGGGGGGTGGGAGTGTTGGGCCTTGGGGGAAGAGTTATAGATTGGTTAGTGGTGTTTTGAGGAGCTGACGGGTTGGATGTTGGTAGTGAGTTAATGGGGAATTAGGTGGGATGAGGGTGGTAATGAGTGGAATGGATTGGGTTGGGGTGGTTGTGGTGTCATGGTGGGTTTCGATAACGTGGATGGGGGTAAAAATAGCTCAGCAGGTAGGCAGGTTTGCACGTATATATGATAAGACTGGAAGTATGGGA
The DNA here is from genome assembly GCF_026875155.1 of Cherax quadricarinatus. Lineage (NCBI taxonomy): Eukaryota > Metazoa > Arthropoda > Malacostraca > Decapoda > Parastacidae > Cherax > Cherax quadricarinatus. The sequence continues at coordinate 2,320 of NW_026477305.1, forward strand.
AGGGCGCGCAACAGGCCGAGCCTAGCCTTTCTCTCGCTCCCCCCTATCTAGAGAGAGATATGCTACCTCAAGACGCTTATTAATATCCCTCTGTTATTAATACCTATCGTCCACTAATACACTTCCGATCAGGTCTCGCCGCTCATTCTTCGCTAAGGCGAGTGAAATGTAACTTAAGAGTCGTTCGAACTCTTATCTTCATAGTAAGATTTCTAATAACTATGTATAATTAGTCATCCTACCTTGAATGTTTTTGCTAACGAATTATGTCCATTTGGTCTGTAATATGGAGGACAGAATTGAGTCTGCTATAATCTAGGGTGAGGCCTTACTAATGATGTTAAAATTAAAGCTGCAAGTATGACCTCTGACGTTCATGTTGCTTACACTTCTTGATGAGTAAATCCCAGTAATCTATATGCCTTTTACGTAGCGTCTTAGGCATTGCTGTCTTGGTTTAAGGGTTGGCTGCTGGCACCATAAAGCGCTCAGCCCCAAGTCCTTTTTGCAAATCGTGTATGGCTAATGTTCTAGCATCATTTAACATTACAAAGGCTATGAGTTAATGGACCACTCCGAGCATTCAGAACCTTTGCGATTTATGTCTAGCATTAACTGCATCTGATGCTGCCACTTTTGCTGACCTCAAGAATATAGTTTGTTTAAATCTCCTGAAGTTCGCTTTTCCCGTAATCGTCTACGTTGAATCATATTCCGCTACGCTATCTTCGTGTACCATCGGGCCGATTTGCCCATATCACTAGTTAATTCCCTCATGAAGGTCATTGATATATAAACAACATACGGGGCGAGCCAAGACTGAACCCTGTGGAAATAACGCCATTGTGTTTAGCTTGTTACAGGAATCCCCACTTACATAAGGATTTAAAGCCGTGCCGGGGTGTAACGGGCAACCCCGCATTTATATGAACACTAGTCTCTGCTTCCTGTCGTGAGAGTGGCGCATGACTCGATCCATGAGAGTACTTTTTCCCCAATGCGGCATAGAGCTGCCAGCGGGCGGGTTTCTTCCATTTGGTGGGGAGCGAATCTCTATCAAAGACTGCTTACTAAAAATCTATAGTACAGATAATTATTCAAACTCTTTAATCGTGTCCAAACCTAGCCTCAAAACTTTACTGAGAAAGTTAGATAAATTAGATTAGGAGATACATAGACCGGCGCTCTTGTGAATCGGGGGGGGGGGGGGAAAAAGAGGGGGGCGCATGCTCGAGTATCATAAATCAAGGGCTATGGCTTATCGAGATGGCTTCTTATAATCCAGTGAGGCTATAATTGACTCTTAGTAATTTGCCCTTACAATTGAGTCAGGATTTATTGGGTCGGTTAATTGAGCGGTAACGCATAGACTTGTCCGCCTGTTTTAAAATTAGGAATTTTAGCATTTAGCCATCTTCCCACATAATTAGAGCACTGACAGTACCTGTTTGAAGAGATAAATTAAAAATATATTAATGTCACAACGAGTTTCATTTTGGCATTCTAAGAACGCGCTTGAAAAAACCTCACTCAGTACCGGCGACTTATTTGCTTCATCATGTCTATCATGCTTCACAAACCATTTCACTATAGTGACTGGATGTTAGCATAATTTATCTCTTTCTTCTAGCCGGGGGCGACTATAAAAAATTAATTACTGGAATATTGGAGAGTGTCGGCCTGTGTAAAAAGCGGGGGCGAGTAGAAAATAATTATTTAAAATCGAGGCAGCCATTTCATTCTCTTTGTCATATAGATTGCTTCCTATATTATTTTTAAGGGACGGCTATCTTATCTCTTAACTTTTGTTTCTATATAAGCGGGCTGGAAAAAACTATTGTTTGGGTTATTTTTAGAATCCCTAGCTAACTTTTAATTTCATAGTCACCTTTATCGTGGGCGGTACCGCCTTGTTAAAAATGTCCCTCTTAATGTCAATTTACTGAATTCATAAGATGACCCTGCAGCAGCTCTTTTGTATATCGCCTATAAATGAATTTCTTTATGCCCATAATTAGATATTTGAGCGCTTTATTCATGGTGGCGCATTTATGGTCATTTTATTTGATCTAATTTCTTTATACGGGATAAACGTTCTCGAGCAGCATGATAGTGTTCAGAAAACTGTCAATATGTGATAGGCTCTCTTCGTTACGCCAGTCAACGAGATGATAGAGTGTTCTCTAAGCGCGCATCGTAAATCCTGGGCTAGAGCGAAATCTGGATCTCGTTACTGAGTTATCGCTACCTATCGTACTATTCGCATTCATAATGCTAAATGTAATTGATTTGTGGTTGCTCTAAGCTCCCAGTTCCTGCAGAATAGGGAGGGATTATTAACAAGGGATTCATTGTTTGTGCCAGAACTATAGTCAAGGCAGGTTATTTTCCGGGCTTGTATGTTTTCATGTCACAAACGGCTTCTAAAAACAATCCTGAATCCCTACTTCTAAGAGTCGTATGATCAATTCCCAGTCAATGAATTCCAATACAATATGACTGAAGTTAAAGTCTGCCTGAGATTACTGACATTTTTGATCGTGCCTTGTGGCCATAACAATTTCCTCCGCATAGTAGTTACTCGTCGCGCTGTGGTCCCAATCTAAGTTTGGGGGAGGGGGGATATCACTCCTAAAATCAGTTTTTCATGCCTTCCTTTGAAATTCCTATCCAAATAGATCTCCTGTATGTGTTAGCTTCATGATCTTAATAGGCGCCGTCAGTTTTAATGCAATGCAGTTCAGAGGCGATCTCGGAGCATAACAAGTGCCACCGTCCCCACCGCCTTTTTTTTTTCTCTGTTGTTGTGGTTGTTCCTTACGCCCGCCTTCCGCAATACTTCTATCTACTTGGAAGGAGGGGGGGGGGGGCAATTTAATACCCTAATGTAACATTTCCGCAGGCATTCCGTCGACTTTTTAGAATTAAGACCACGTCTTGCAGTTAAAGGGGGCAAGATACATCAATGTTACCTGGCACGTAGGCAACTAATATCAAACCTCGCCATCTTATTACCTTAGGGCACTACGGCTATTAGGCATAATAACATTGAAAGACTCTACCTTTCTCTTTAGCCCTTCCTGCTCATTTCTGTTTTTTCTACTTAAAACGGCTATTAACTGTCCTTATCACCTCAGTGTCACGGGCTTTTCAATATCTATTCGCTCGTATCTGCTTATTACTAAGTTCCCAAGTGAACTCATAATATTGCTACAGGCTTTGACTTCCACTGTTTTCCTGCCAAAACCCATGACGCTACTAACTATGCCTTAGTTTATAAAGTCGCTAATCGCAGGCTCCCTCCACTGCAGTTGCCATGTGGCCCCACCTCTGCCAGATACCCTATAGTATAAGTTGAACCCCATCCTCTGGCATACCCATTCATTTCTTGCCGATAGAGAGAGGTCCGGGCATGTTGTCAATGAATGTTACTGGTCATTTTTCCTTACAGTATTTGTCAGCCAGGGGCAATTGACAGGAGGGGGGGGGGGGGTGGGGGGGGGGGCGGAACCAATTCTCGGCACTGGACAATCCAGTGAGTCATTCCAAGTCCAACTCGCTCTCCTTTAGGGCATAAATAACGCAGCATATACAGGGTTCCTCCACCTTGTCCTCCTAATTTTTCTATTGCTGACTGCTGATAGCCTGCTAATCAGGTGTCTTCACTCCGACTAACAGGGCTGGGGCCAACATCGTTGCTCTCGCACAGGCATCTGAGACAGATAATAGGCTTGCTTCCCAATTACCTCTCATGATGGTCATTCCAGATGGTCTAATCAATTATCGCTCGCATCCGCTAGGCGCCCAGTAAAAGCTAAACCGCTTCTGTCTCCTATACTGCCTGTTCCTTCAAGCAAGAATGGCCGGGCTAGTTCGAAATCTCATATACCTAACTTGGGCTAGCCCCTTCATCATACAATATTCTTACGCTCCTTGGTGTCGTTCGTCGTACGTTCGCCGTAGCAGTCAGACTCACTATTTCGTCGGTAGGGCACTGAGAAATGTGTTAGGGCATGTTTCCACAACAGTTTCCAGCGTCAGTCTCTTTCCATTCTTATGGCAAATTGTTTCTACGCGGGCACCTGGAGGGTTCTTGATCGTCAACTTCGTGTCACCTTCTTTCCAGGGGCCGACTGACGGACAGTTTCCTTTCTTGACCTGAGGAGCTAAAGAACAGGAGGACGTACAAGTACAGAATCTCTTCCTTGTTTATCCCGCCTCGGTCAGTTCCAGAATCATCCATTCTTCGCCATCGCTCAATTCTTCCTTAAGGCTGTTGGTAAAGTTGCTCGATGGAGGGCATCTGCTTCAATTCGTAAAGGGAGAGCGCGGGCAACAGCGTCTCACTAGAGCTAAGTAGGGCTAGGCGTTCACGCACTGAGATGTGGGTTGACGGTGGTAGTGGGTCAATGGGAATTGCTGGGTTGGATGGTGGTAGTGAGTTAATAGGAATGGTGGGTTTATGGTGGTAGTGAGTTAATGGGAATGGTGGGTTGATGTGGTAGGGGGTTCAATGGGAATAGTGGGTTTGATGGTAGTAGTGAGTTAATGGGGACATGGTGGGTTTGGACTGGTGTAGTGGGTTAATGGGAATGGTGGGTTGATGGTGGGTAGTGGGTGCAATGGGAATGGTGAGGTTGGATGTTGGTAAGTGAGTTAATGGGAATTGTGGGTGATGGATGGGTTAGGTGAGGTAAATTGGGAATGGTGGGTGTATGTGGTGGTAGTGATTAATGGAAGTTGGTGGTTGAATGGAGGGTATGGTTATCTGGAATGTCGGTTAATGGTTAACTTGGATAGAGTTATATGGGAATGTGTGAGTTGAGGGTGGGTAGTGAGGTTATATGGAATGGTGGGTTAATGGTGGTATTGTAATTATGGAATAGGGTAGGGTTGTATGTGGTATGAGATTAATGGGAATGGTGGGTTGATGGTGGTAGTGAGTTAATGGGAATGGTGGTTGATAGGGTATGTGAGTTGAAATGGGAAGTGGTGAGATTGAATGGTGGTAGTGAATTAAGTGGGAATGGTGGTTGATGTGGTAGTGGGTCAAATGGAATGGTGGGTGTGATTGGTGGTATGTGAGTTTTTGGGGATTGTGGTTGATGGTTGGTAGTGGGTTAATGGGAATGGTGGGTTGATGGTGGTATGGGTCAATGGGTAATAGTTGGGGTTGATGTTGGTAGTGAGTTAATGGGAATGGTGGGTTGATGGGTAATGAGCGTAATGGAGATGGTGGGTTGATGGTGGTAGTGAGTTAATGAGAATGGTGGGTTGATGGGGGTAGTGGGTTCTGGAATGGTGGGTAAAAATGTAGTAGTGAAGTTAATGGAATAGGTGAGATGATGGGGTAGTGAGTTATTGGGAATTGGTGTGGGTTTGATGTGGGGGTGTAAGTGAATTAGATTGGGAATGGTGAGTTTGATGGTGGGTATGTGGGTTTAAAGGAATGGTGGGTTGATGGTGGTATAGTGGGTGCAATTGGAATGGTGGGTTGATGTTGGTAATGAGTTAATGGGCAATGGTGGGTTGATGTGGTATGGGAGTTTAATTGGAATAGGTGGGTTGGATGGGGGTATGGTAATGAGGAATGTGGTGGGGTGGGGGGTGGGATTGATGGGAATGTGGTTGATAGGTAGATGAGTTAATGTGAATGGTGATTTGATGGTGGTAGTGATTAATGGAATGGTTGGGTTGATTGTTGGTAGTGGGTTAAGGGGAATGGTGGGTTGATGGTGGTTGTGTGGGGGGGGTGGGGGGTCAATGGGGAATGGGGTTGGTATGTTGGTATGAGTTAATGGGGGAATGGTGGGTTGATGGTGGTAGGTAGAGTTAATGGGAATGGTTGGTTGTATGGGGGTAGTGGTTAATGGAATGGTAGGTTGATGGTGGTAGTGTTTAATGGAATGGTGGTTGATGGGGGTAGTGGGATTAATGGGTGAATTGGTGGGTTGATGGTGGTATGAGTTTATGGGAATGTGGGGTATGGTGGTTATGAGTTAATGGGAAATGGTGAATTGATGTTGGATATGGGTAATGGGAATGATGGTTGATGGTGGTGAGTGGAATGGATTAATGGGAAATTGTTGGTTGATGTTGGTAGTGAGTATAATGGGAAAGGTGGGGTTGATGGTGTAGTGCGTTAATGTGAGAAGGTGGGTTGATGGGTGGTAGTGAGTTAATGGGAATGGTAGGGGCTTGATGGTGGTAGAAGAGTTAAAATGGGAATGGTGGTCGATGTGTGATGAGTTAATGGGGTATATGTGTGGTTGATGGTAGCTAGTGATTAATGGGAATGATGGGTTTGATGTGGTGAGTGTTTCATGGAGAGTGGTGGTTGATGTAGTAGTGGCTGGTTAATGGAATGGGGCGGTTGATAGTAGTGGGTTAATGGGAGTGGTGGGTTTGATGTTGTTATGTGGGTAATGAGAAATGGTGGCGTTAGATGTAGTAGTGGGTTAATGGGAAATTTGTAGTGAGGTTGTATGGTGGTAGTGGAGTGGGGTTTTTATAACTGAATGCTGAGTGGATGTTGGGTAGTGAGTTAAGGGAAATGCGAATTGATGTTGGTAGTGAGTTGAGATGGGAATGGCTGGTAGTGAGGGCTTAGTGGGAATGATTGGGGGTGTATGTGGAAGTGGGATAATGGGATATGCTGGGTTTGATATTCGGTAGCTGAGTTAATGCGAATGATGGTAGTGGGTTAGTGTAATGATGGGTTGATGGTTGGTAGTGGGTAATGAGGAATAGGTGGTATCAGTGAGTTTAGTGAGGTAAATGATGGTTGATGGTGGGTATGTTAATGTGAATGGTGGGTTGATGGTGGTATGGGTTAATGGAATGGTGGGTTTGATGTTAGGAGTGCGTGCATTATGGGAATGGTGGGTTATGGTGGAGTGGATTATTACAAACGGCCAGGTTTTCCCAAATGGCCCCGTGTTTTAATTCCGCTGGGTGTAATGGGAGCAGAAATAAACACAGCAGAAAAAGTTAGACTTATATTATCCTTCACCAATTTAGAACAGCAATATGTACACTATGTACAGTGATAAGTATAGTGCACTCCACAGTAAGCAAGGCAGAAATAGAAGCCACAAAATAGCAGACCGTGCTTCAACCAGCTCTAGAATGGGAATGACAAGGGCAGACAGGAGAGTGGTACCCACATAACCTCTGCGATTGCCAAAACCATCTTCTTATTGGCTAGAACCTGGTCACTAGTTGAACGATGGGGCCCCATCATCAACTCTTAGCAACCTGATTCTTTGCTTGCCACACCCCCACCCCGACACAAAATAATGGGACTGCCTTTCCTCTCCATCATCCAACTCTTAGATAGAGCTCAGCTTTTCTCGTGACAAAAAGAAAACCCTAAACTCAAAGTGAGACAGCAGTCAGGCTAGCATAGGTCAAAGATACAGGGGGGGAAAGGTTAGCCCGCATTCCCCTCACTAAAAAAAAAAAAAACCCACACCAGGGGATTAAAAAAAAAAGAGCTTACAAGGGGTTACCACAAATATAACATCCTAACCTAAATAAATAAAAAATATTAGACTCTAGATAAAGAGTCTGCCAACACATTTTCTTTGCCGGCAAAATTTTTAATTTGAGTGAGTATGGTCTTAGTGTCCAGCGCATGAGCTTGTGTTGTGGTTCTTCATGGCTTTGGAGATATACTAGGGGGATTGTGAAACACTGTAGACTGTGACCACCTGCGATGGGCTGCCCAAAATAAACATCAAAATGCTCCAAAGCCAGTACCAGCCACGAGGGCTCTTCTTTTTCAATGGTAGAGTAAGCCCTTGATGTGGCTGGAACTTGGCTGAAAAGTATGCTACAGGCTGCAACTCCTCATTCTCGATTTGTTATAGTTTCTGCCCCATCCCAGACTCACAAGCAATCACCTGTAATGAAAAAGGTTTGGAGAAAGTCTGGAGACAAAAGAATGGGTGGGGCAGTACACAATAATTTTTTGCTTTTTTTAAAAGCCCGTGTTTACAGTCTGAGGTCCAATTAAAGGGAAACTTTGTGACTGGTAGAGAGGTAAGAGGGGCTACAGTATCTGAGAAATTCTTTACAGAAAACTCTTTTAAAATCCTATCATTTCCTAGGAAACGTTGAAGGAGATTTCTATATGGGGGGAAAC
>NW_026477310.1:0-10106 GCF_026875155.1 Cherax quadricarinatus
TTTGACCAAAAGGAATCATAAGAAAAAAAATTCGGGGGCCGGGCGGGGCGATCCGGATGACGCTGCAAAAGGGCGCAGCAGAAGGCGCGGGGGGGGGTCGCAAAGGGCGGGCGCGCGGGCGGGCGCGCGGGCGGGCGCGCGGCGGGCGGGGCGCGCGGGCGGGCGGGCGGGGTGCGCGGCGCGAAGGGGGGGTCGCGAAGGGGGGGGGGTCGTGGGCGGGGTATTGGTTGGGGGGTCAAGGGGTGAGGTAGTCTCGAGGGCGAGGTCAGGTCAAAACCGGAAGTAACACCTAGGTGTGAAAATGTGACCCTCCACTGCTGGTCCTAGCCCGGGATACACCGCCCAGTGGAAGGCCTAAACCGGAAGGGATACTCCAGCCGCACCCCGTTTTCCCGGAAGGGATGCTCCAGCCGCTTTTATCACTACTTATATATTATATATATATATAATATATATTTATAATTATATTTTATATAATATATTATATATATATATATATATATATATATATATGCACACGGAAGATTTATTGGGACCTTGCTGGAAGTAAATCATAATTTGTCAAATATAATTTTTTTTTTTTTCTGGTTAAAAAAGCCATATTTTAATAGAATATCGCTATGGGATAGGTTCGTACAAAATAATACGTAGTTATATCCTATGCTTTCTCTCTCTCTCTCTCTCTCTCTCTTTTTCTCTCTTAACCCTTGCCTGTAGGAGTCTATAGCCAGAGATTCCCGCGGTGATCGGGGCTAATGTCATGGAGTCGCCCGTCTCACTGCCCCAACACACTGATTTGGAAGACGATGCTGAAGACGCAGACGAAGACGCAAGCGGCGACACTGAAGGACTAGAAAAAGGTGCTGGCATAGAAGTAGTAGATGGAAGCAAAGGTGGTGATGAAAGTGGAGGAAAGAGGGAGGGAGACGAGGAGAAAGGGGGAGATAGGAAGGAAGACGGAACGTTTTGGGAATAGTTGTAAACGTTGGCCACAAGTGAATGGGAATAAGACAAAGGTGCTAGAACGCCCTTTGGATAGACGGAGGAAAGAGGAGAGGAAGAGAAAGAGAAGGTGGCGGAGAAGAGGAAGGAAAAGACCCCGTGGATCTCTGGAGCTGAGGTTTTCGGGTTTGGTCAAGTGGCAGGTCCCACGAAGTGCTTCAGAACGGACGCCCTGGAGGTCCCAGGTACGCGGGCCCCCGACTCAGGGACGACTGGGGAAGAGTTAGCACAGTGGAGCACTGGAGGAAGGTGAGTGCTCGGGAGTACAGGGGAGAGGGGAAAACCCTTGGAGGGAAAGAGCGCTTCTGGCAAACCCCAAAAGATCAGTATTGATTTCTTTTGATTATTCTCTCTCCTCTCTCCTTCCTCCTCTCTCTCTCTCTCTCTCTTCTCCCTCTCGCTCCCCCCTCTCTCTCTCTCTCTCTTCTCCCCTCCCTCTCTTAAATCTCTCCCCCCTTCTCTCCCCCTCCTCTCTCGCTCCTCGCTCTCTCTCTTTTCTTTTCCTTAGCCAATAAAACTATGTAGTTGGCTTCATGGGGAACAACAGGGCGCTGTGGTTCAGAAAGTTAGTGCTTGTGTACACTAACAAACCTGTGCTATTAGAAACTGCATGACTGGTAAGTTTAGAGAAAATAATCTTCCACTCGGAGCAGCAATAGGGCAAGGAAGATCTCGCTGGAAAGATTTAAGAGACTGCGAATTAATTTAATACATCCACCCACTAATTTACCCTAGGGGGTAGGATGTAGTAAATATATTGCACCAAACTTATATACCCCGCTTAAAAATGTTTAACTTCTACTGTAAATGGTTTAAAAAATGAAGAGAAATACCATTTGTTATGATGAACTGTAAGGCCTCTTTGGATTTGGTGTAGACTTACTTGAATTATATGTAATATGCATAAAGTGGACTGTTAGCAAGATAACCCCTCAAGGGAGGTTCCTTGATGCTGGTGAGGGGGTCTTGATATAGGGAATTGGATCTATGCTCCATTTCCCTGAATTGAGTCTGAATACTTTCCATTCAACCCCTACCCCCCCACAGGCGCTGTATAATCCCTACGAGTTTAGGGCTCCCCCAAAGATTATAATAATCTAGCGCGGGAAAAACATAGATTTAGTGGGAATAAAACTTGACCCTAAATCAAGCAGCAGTAAGGTGAAACTTTAAAACGGGAGAAGTACGAAGTGATGAGTTGCTATCCCGTAACACAGCAGTAAAAGTCATCAACCCGAACCTAAGGACTCACTGTTTCATCTTTGAGTACAACCAAGCAAGGAGAGCTCAGAGGGGCCAAGAGAAATTGCACACCATGCACCATGCTGAAAGGAAAAAGAGGTCTGGGGTAAAATTAATAGTATTAAACACATCGATGTCACAACCACACACAGGAACCAGGAGCTCTGACTCAACCCCTGCAACCACAACTAGGTAAATACACACACACACACAAATATACATGCAATAGGGAGAAAGAGGACCTAGTAGCGATCAGTGAAGACGCGGGGCCCGGAGCTATGACTCGACCTCTGCAAACCACAAATAGCTGAATACGCACATTTTTAGACAAGATCAGAATGTTTCAGAGATAAAACACAGAAACAAGGGACACAACTGGAAATTAAAAACTCAAATGAATCACTGGATGTTAGGAAGTACTTCTTCAGCCTTAGCTGTATAGCCGTTGTGGCTTAGCGCTTCTTTTTTATTATAATAATAATAATAATAATCTTCAGCCTTAGAGTTGTCAGAAAGTGGAAGAATCTGGAGAGTGAAGTAGTGGAGGCAAGTTCTATACATAGCTTTAAGAAGAGGTATTATAAGGCTCTAGGAGCGGGAAGAGTGACCTAGTAGCGGCTAGTGAAGAGGCGGGGCCAGGAGCTGTGACTCGGCCCTCTGAATCCACATATAAATGAGTACACACACTGTTTTGTAATTCAGTGATTAGAGCATTCGGTGAATAACCGAAAGATCCTAGACTCGATTCTTGGGCAAGACTGAGACCTATCCCATTACTGTTTTTGGGATTGAAAGAATAGTTAACTTGTCTGTCAATAAAGCTCGGGAAATAATAGTGTTTCTTTAGGAAGAGAGGAGACCAACATTCTTGAAATTCAAATAAGCTGTTGTCTGGCCTCTGTCTGAAATTATTAAAATTCTCGATGGCTATTTTGAACTGTTTAGTCTCTTAATGAAGACACATAATTGTAGACGACCACGAAAACTTTTGTCGATCCCTGAGGAATCCAGGCTACAAGACTCATACTGGAGTCGAACACTGAGGGTTCCATGCTAACAAGACTCATACTGGAGTCGAACACTGAGGGTTCCAGGCTAACAAGACTCATACTGGAGTCGAACACTGAGGTTCCATGCTAACAAGACTCATACTGGAGTCGAACACTGAGGGTTCCAGGCTAACAAGACTCATACTGGACTCGAACACTGAGGTTCCAGGCTAACAAGACTCATACTGGACTCGAACACTGAGGGTTCCAGGCTAACTAGACTCATACTGGACTCGAAACACTGAGGGTTCCAGGCTAACTAGACTCATACTGGACTCGAACACTGAGGGTTCCAGGCTAACAAGACTCATGCTGGACTTGAACACAGGTTTTGGACTAAGGTTTGTATAGGCGTCACACCCTAATATTTCCAGTTTGTGGGCACAGAGGTAACTTGACATAGGGATGTGTAAACTAGTGAGTACAGGTTAATAAGTCCTGGACCGGAATTAGAACAGAGAGCCGTCATTGTTCCAGGATCACGAGTCTGCTGTCATCGATCGCTATCCGCTTGACGGGTAAACATAACGCGGGTGCTTATACCAACATCGATTGCAGAATGAAATTCGGGTAATTGGGGCGAGAATTCGGTAATTGCACGGAAGTAGAAAGATAAGAGGAACCCCTAATTGAGTTTATAGTTGATGAGCGCCAGTTTCGTCAGGTTGTTGCTGCTGGCATGGTCTCCACAACACGGCTGCTGGATCGTTTGCTTACGTATTGGAATTCCTTTGTATTCCTTCGAATCATTGATTATTCTGATTAATGCGGAGTCGTTGATTACTTTTTTCCAACAGTTGATTAACATGCGTGCGCGGTGCATGTGTGTACGTGCAGAGATGTGTTTGCAAGGATCGAGACTGTGTGTGTGTGTTAGTTACCATTTTGTCCTAAGCACATGTCGATTAGACACTAGGCCTGTTGTTGTTTGTGTGCGGTGTGGGTGTGGGGTGTGCGGCGTGTTCGCGCGCGGCGTGTGTGTGCGGCGCGTGTGTGGGGTGTGTGTGTGTGTGTTTGTGTGTATGTGTGTGTGTGTGTGTGTGTGTGTGTGTGTGTGTGTGTGTGTGTATATGTGTGTGTGTACGTGTGTGTGTGTGTATGTGTGTGTGTGTGTGTGTGTGTGTGTGTGTGTGTGTGTGTGTGTGTGTGTGTCTGTGTGTGTCTGTGTGTGTGTGTGTCTGTGTGTGTCTGTGTCTGTGTGTGTCTGTGTGTGTGTCTGTGTGTGTGTCTGTACTCACCTAATTGTACTCACCTAATTGTGGTTGCAGGGGTCGAGACTCAGCTCCTGGCCCCGCCTCTTCACCGACCGCTACTAGGTCCCTCTCTCCCCCTGCTCCATGAGCTTTATCATACCTCGTCATAAAACTATGTATAGTTCCTGCCTCCACTACATCGCTTGCCAGACTATTCCACTTCCTAACTACTTTATGACTGAAGAAATACTTCCTAACATCCCTTTGACTCATCTGAGTCTTCAGCTTCCAATTGTGACCCTTTGTTTCTGTGTCCCATCTCTGGAACATCCTGTCTCTGTCCACCTTGTCTATTCCAAGCAGTATTTTGTATGTCGTTATTCATGTCTCCCCTGACCCCCCTGTCCTCCAGTGTTGTCAGACCCGATTTCCCTTAACCCTTCCTCATAGACATTCCCTTAGCTCTGGAACTAGCCTTGTTGCAAACCTTTGCACTTTCTCTAATTTCTTGCCGTGTTTGACCAGGTGTGGGTTCCCAAAAACTGGTGCTGGCGTACTCCAGTATGGGACTGACGTACACAGTGTAAAAAAATCTTGAACGATTCATTACTGAGGTACCGGAACGCTATTCTCAGGTTTACCAAGCGCCCATATGCCGCAGCAGTTATTTGGTTAATGTGTGCTTCTGGCGATGTACTCGGTATATACTTACTCCTAGGTCTTTCTCCTTGAGTGGGGTTTGCAGCCTTTGCCTCCTAGCCTTATACTCTGTCTGCGGTCTTCTTTGCCCTCCTCCGATTTCATGACTTTGCATTTGGCGGGGTTAAATTCTAGGAGCCAGTTTCTGGACCACACATCCACCCTGTCCAGGTCTCTTTGTAGACCTGTCTGGTCTGCGTCTGGATCTATCTGGTCCGTATGTGTGTGTGTGTACTCCCTAGTTGAGGTTGCGGGGGTCGAGTCCGAGCTCCTGGCCCCGTGTGTGTGTGTGTGTGTGTGTGTGTGTGTGTGTGTGTGTGGTGGGGTGTGTGTTGTGTGTGTGTGTGTGTGTGTGTGTGTTTTGTTTTGTGTGTGTGTTTGTGTGTGTGTTTGTGTGTGGGGTATGTATGTGTGTGTCTGTGTGCGTGTGCGTGTGTGTGTGTGTGTGTGTGTGTGTGTGTGTAGTGTGTGTGTGTGTGTATGCGTGTGTGTGTGTATGCGTGTGTGTGTGTGTGCGTGTATGTGTGTATGTGTCTGTGTGTGTATGCGTGTGCGTGTGTGTGTATGTGTGTGTGTGTGTATGTGTGTGTGTGTGTGTGTCAAGTGCGACAATGGAAATGAATATTAACTATTCAGGAATTTCCCAGTTACATTTCGCACCAAAATGAAACCAGATAATATATTCTCTCTCTCTCCTCTCTCTCTCTCTCTCTCTCTTTCTCTCTCTCTCTCTCTCTCCCTAGATTCAAGAATGACGGGTTCCAGCAGCTGTGTGTGGGAGGTCAAGGTCATTTTAATGACACTTCACTTTGGTCAGTGAGGCGGCACGGAGTAGGAGTCACAGACACGGTCATTCTTGCCAGCCTCCAGCCACTACACTGTTTTATGTTGATGGCCTCTCCTAATTTCTGCGAGGGGTCTGAACGAATCCAAACACTTCCAGACACTCTCCCTCCTCCTCTGTCTCTTCTCTCTCTCTCTCTCTCTCTCTCTCTCTCTCTCCATCTCTCTCTCTTCTCTCTCTCTCTCTCTCTCGTCTCTCACTATAATTAAGAAAGTTTCTAGGAAGGTTTCAAGCTTTGTATTTACTTTTCGTAATTACAGTGTCCTACATATATATACATTACCATGCATCACACAACACACACACACACACACACACACACACACACACACACACACACACACACACACCAGGAGCTGAGTCTCGACCCCTGCAACCACAATTAGGTGAGTACAGAAGCCATACGGTGTAAGTGAAGCCTCACTCACACCGTGAAAACCATCACTTAATATAACACTTTGCCCACCTAGACCTGTGCTCAAGAACTCTGCGCACGCGCGTACACACACACACACACACACACACACACACACACACACACACACACACACACACACAGCAGTAAGACAAGAGAGAGAGGGGTGGGTGGATTGCATTTTCTTGGACTGCAAGAAGGCGTTTGACACATTTCAGAGGTTCCTAAACCTGCATTCCCTGGAACGCAGGCGGGAGAGATACATGATTATATACACCTGGAAAATCCTAGAAGGACTAGTACCGAACTTGCACACGAAAATCACTCACTACGAAAGCAAAAGACTTGGCAGACGATGCAACATCCCCTAATGAAAAGCAGGGGTGTCACTAGCACGTTAAGAGACCATACAATAAGTGTCAGGGGCCCGAGACTGTTCAACTGCCTCCCAGCATACATAAGGGGGATTACCAACAGACCCCTGACAGTCTTCAAGCTGGCACTGGACAAGCACCTAAAGTCGGTTCCTGTGTCATGTAGGGGGTAATGATGAATAGGATATAAGTGGGGAATATGGGAGTAAGGGATTATGTAGGCAGGGGAGAGGCAGGCGAGGTGGTAGGAGTGAGATGATTAGCGGAGGTAGGTAGGTAACGACAGGTCAGTGGTGACCACAACTTCACCTCTCATTACTCTACCCACACACTGCCACACTGCTCACCCTCTCACTACTTTAACTAAACATAAATAAAATGGAGAAAATAACGGGGACAGTGAATATTACTATTCTACTCAAACACAGTTTATTATTACGTCCTTTGTACCATAATATATTTGGGAACAGATAAATGGGTGTACACATAAGCAGTGAGACAGGGAACACAATCAACTTGACCAAAATGAATGTAACTTACAATATAGCACAGAGGACAGTTCACTACAGGAACTAAGCCACAGGTCCCAAGACCTACACAGCACGAGTTCTGCGCCAAGCCAGTACTCTGCCCAATGCCTCCAACAGTCTCCTCCAGAGACTTCAGCAGCCTTCTCCCGAGCCCTGCACCCCAGCAGCAGCTCCGCTCGAAGTCTCTGCTCAGGAGCTCTGCATCCCAGCAGCAGCTCTGCTCGAATCTCTTGATCATGCTCTTCCTTGGGCTTTTATGGTGGTCCAAGCACCCTCCACAACCACGTGTACGACCTGACGCCTAGGTCTGAGGCGTCAAGAACAAAAGACCTCAGACGTGGGCGTGGCTACAAACGTCTGCCAAGGCAAGGTGTGACCATATAATTGGTTAAATTAGGTCTCCCCAGAGACCTCACAAGCCCAGCTGGACTACATCACATCCCCCTTTCTCCCCCAATTTAAAATATCTGAGAACTAGGACAATTTGTCCTAGTTATTAGACTATTTTAATCCTAATCCCTTAAATCTATTACAATACAAAGACAAAATTATACATAATACAATTATATTTCCCTCAACCTCCTCAACTACCACAAGGCAGCATAATCAGTACCCCTGGCAGTTGGCCAGCATAATAGTCGCTCTCTGGTGCAAAGCCTCCTTACCCGTCATTTCTCCTTAAACCTAAATATCGGCTCCAGTGCCTTCCCTACTTCTACTAGAAATGCACTAGCCAATGCTAGTCACCCTCGCACGTTAACCATTGGGCCAAACCTCTCTAGGCTTCTATGGCGTGGAAAACTGCTCCAACGGGTTGCATTCTTTCAAGTAACTGCAACTGGACCACTTCACGACCACCAAGGTCGCATTTTCGGCACACTTCACATGCACACTACAACATCTGAAAATCGAGACAGGGCAGGCATCGCAGCTAAGACCCTCCATTATCCTATGCCACTACTAGGATTCACTGGCCTCATAAAACAAGGCGGCCATAATCACTGGACCGTTTTCAAGGTCACCTTATTTCACACAGGTAACACTAACACTTCTGGCAAGTCAAAGTAGGCTGGGGACATCTCACACTCTTAATTGTCCTCTCATGGCTGGCAGGCATCCCCGCATACCTGTCGCACAGGTCGACCAGCAAGGCAGGACACACCTCCATGCCGCCCTTGAAAGCAGGCTGGTCCCAGCAGCTGGAGTCCATATCTGCGGCTCACGTCCTTCCACATCTCCGAGGATGGCAACTCCTTCATAGTAGATTCTCCTGTCCTGGCACACCAGCCAGAATCCCTCACACACCACTGCAGCATCACCGCCATCTCCTCTTGAGCTAGGCAGCATCACAGCACGGCCACAGCATATCCATCATCACAGCACGGCCGTATCACAGCAGCACATAGCACGGCCGTATCACAGCAGCACACAGCACGGCCACAGCATCGCAGCACGGCTACAGCATCGCAGCACGGTCCCAGCATCACAGCACGGCCGCAGCGTCTCAACATCACAGCACGGCCGCAGCATCTCAACATCACAGCAGCACACAGCACGGCCACAGCATTGCAGCACGGCTACAGCATCTCAGCACGGCCACAGCATAGCAGCACAGCTATAGCATCTCAGCAGCATCACAGCAGCCGACATCAGCAGTAGCAGGCTATGGTCAGTTGCTCGAGGTGAGGTGAGGTCACTTCAGGTCATCAACAGCAGGTGCGGTCACCCATCCCTGGCAACTGCGGGTAACTGGCGGTCCGTGGGTGATGGTCACAGAGGCTGGGTGACGCAGACAGACACCCACCACACTGGATGACAGACCAGGGCAGCAATACATCTACTGGGGCACATCAGCTGGGTGACTGGGCATATCAGCTGGGTGACTGGGCACATCAGGTGGACAGCAATCATAGGCAACTCTTCAATGGGTGACAGTTGTGGGTAAGTCTTCCAAGGCGGGCTGGGTGACTTCTCATTCCTCTGTAAATATTCAATTTCGGCCAGTAATTGCTTCCCCAAAAGTCTCACCCAAATACTGATATTCTCCACCATTTATCTCTAATCAACAACCAACTCCACCAAATATAATATTACACCCAAGCAATTATTCAGACCCACTGTCAAGAAAAGGTCAGTTAAGGTCACTAGGATTATATTATAATAACACACAAAATCAAATGGTAGCAAATGGTAGCATAAGTATAACCGAGCAGTCAAAAATAAGGCACATGGGACTGGTTCCTACTATAAAAATAATAAGAACCACCACCGCTTAGACACCATGTCATGTAGGGGGTAATGATTGAATAGGATATAAGTGGGGAATATGGGAGTAAGGGATTATGTAGGCAGGGGAGAGGCAGGCGAGGTGGTAGGAGTGAGATGATTAGCGGAGGTAGGTAGGTAACGACAGGTCAGTGGTGACCACAACTTCACCTCTCATTACTCTACCCACCACTCCACACTGCTCACCCTCTCACTACTTTAACTAAACATAAATAAAATGGAGAAAATAACGGGGACAGTGAATATTACTATTCTACTCAAACACAGTTTATTATTACGTCTTTGTACCATAATATATTTTGGGAACAGATAAATGGGGTGGTACACATAAGCAGTGAGACAGGGAACACAATCAACTTGACCAAAATGAATGTAACTTTCAATATACACAGAGGGCAGTTCACTCAGGGAAAAAGCCACAGGCCCCGACCACACACACGAGCTGCGCCAACCCCTTTCTCTGCCCGAAATC
>NW_026477311.1:0-10152 GCF_026875155.1 Cherax quadricarinatus
AAAAACGCCCAACCATTTTTGAGTGAATGAAGTAAGAAAAATATTAAAAATAATTTTTAAAAATTTTAAAATATAATTAAATAAATTTTAAATTAACTCTAGTATCTCCCACATGTGCATTCAACAACTTTTGTCTTCTCTTCTTGACAAACTCTGCACCATTTGACAACCCTTAAGACCCTGGGTATGGCACACTTAAATTATAAATAACGTCACCTGGAGCACACATACTGCCCAAAAGATAGAATAAGGACCAGAGATCCTGCAGTTGAAGTTACAGCCACAGAAAGAGTCAGAGAAGGTGAGAGAGAGAAGCCTGCTAACTCCTCCCACACCCACCAAAACAACAGACTGTTGCACAAATCCATATTCTCCATTTACAAATTCTTACACACCTTAATTTTACTTTTCAAAAAGAAATATCAACTTTAATAAAACTACTTATTTAAATTGTGTGTTATGTGTCTATATTATAACCTATTATATGAGAAAAATAGCGTTGAACACTGCTCCCAGTCATAAGGTTGTCATTATACATTTAACGATCCCATCAATTCAATATAATAGGTATTCCAGAGAAACTGTTACTTATAAAATACATGTTGTCCTATAGCCCCAAACACTTACGACTTCTCTTTTTATCACAGCTAACCTTAACCATGCGTCAATGAAGCCAACAATGTTAACAAAGAGTGAAATGGAGGAGAGAACGATCTTAACGAAAGAGTAAACGAAGAGAGAATGATATACAGAGTTGAGACAATGTATGAACACAAACGAAGGTAGTGTACGATCACTGGTCAGGCGAAATAAATGAGTACTATATGTGTCTACTTTAGTTTCATTCACGACGTTTTGTAAAGTTTGTAAAAAATTACCTCAACTATTTTTATTATAATAATAATACACTCAGCAATACAAATCTCTTACTTTTTGTACATTGTACAAGTTTTCGATAAACAAACAGCAACCACCATTTTTAAGTGAATAAGATAATGATAATTAATAATATAAATAATAATAATAATAGCTATTATTATTGAAATTATAAGTAATAAATAAAATAATATTAATATTAATTATAAAATCACTAAACCCACAAGGTCCATGAATTGTTATATATATACTTCATATAAAAGAATATTTTCTACAGTTATCCCCCAGTTTGACTAAGAAAACGTAATTCTTCCGACACTATCACAGCGCTTGTAAAATCTCATATTTACGTCAATTATTTATTCATGAGGTTATCATGCATATATGCTATGTAATGGGTTTCATGTATAATTTTTGAGGAAAAATAACATAGATGGATAATGACAAATGCCTATAAAAAATAAACATTTGTGCCAAAGAAGGTATATTACGTAGTATGCGTCATGAGTAGAAGACTTAGCGATTTTAATGTGCCCTCACACCAGCACAGTGTGAAGTATATTTAAGTACAGGAACACTTAAGTATAATCAGAGTACATATAAAATATCGTAATCTTAAAGCACTGAAATTTTGAAAGTTCCTGACATAATAGATGAGTCACGGAAAATGTAATCAAACCGGGTGGGGGGCCCGTATTAAAAGACACTGCCGTAAACCAAATTTGGTCTAATTGAAATCGCCGATTAGTGGAATGCTAAGCAAACGCAATGAACTTGGCCTTATCTGTATTATTCGTTATATAATTCTTGTTTATTACAAAAAATAAGCCAATCCACATATAGCTAAAGTAACCAGAATTTTTTGTTGTTTTTTTTGTCAACTTTCAATATTTAGACTTGTCTTCCATTATCCACATTTTCTACTTACATAATTTCAACCTACCTGATCCTTTCCTTGAATTTGATTAAATAAACCCTCATAAATAAATGAAAATTAGAACCACATGGAAGCAGATTTATATATCCACCTTTCTCATAACAACTCTTGTAAACTACCCCAAGACACTACTGAAAGTCACCTTCAGACTTCCAATGAGCAGCCATTAATAACTTCACAACACAATACAAACATTGATTGGCAAGGTCACCCCGATCCACAAAGGAGGAGACCAAACAGAGTTGAATAACTATAGGCCAATATCCAACTTACACCCTCTCTCAAAAATCTTCGAAAAATTTAATTCACAAACGAATCTACTCCTACCTTATCTCCCAAAACATACTCAACCCTGCCAATTTGGATTTCAGGCCTAATAAAAATACTAATGATGCTATTTTACACATGCTAGAACATTATATACACTGCAATAGAGAAAAAAGAAGTCCCACTGGGGATCTTCATTGACTTACGTAAAGCTTTTGATACAGTTGACCATGACTTGCTCCACGTAAAATTATCACACTATGGTATAAGAGGGCACTCCCTCAACTACCTCAAGTCATACCTCAGCAACAGAAGCCAATTGTGTACGCAAATGGGGCAAACTCTTCTGCGCAACCAATTACACTTGGTGTCCCACAGGGAAGTGTCCTTGGCCCTCTTCTCTTTCTCCTATACATAAATGACCTTCCAAATGCTTCGCAAATTACTCAAACCCACACTATTTGCAGATGACACTACATACGTCTTCTCCCACCCGAGCCCAGTCACCTAGCCAATACTGTAAATACCGAATTACAGAAAATATCTACCTGGATGAGACTAACAAACTTACACTAAAACATTGACAAAACCTACTTCATTCAGTTTGGTAACAGAGCTACAGATGTCCCTCTTAAACATAATGATAAACGGATCACCTATCACAAACTAACAGAGGGAAAATTCTTAGGAATCCACCTTGATAATAGACTCAAATTTCATACACATATACAACAAATTTCTAAGAAAATTTCCAAGACTGTAGGCATACTATCGAAGATACGGTACTATCGTTCCACAGTCAGCCCTCCTGGCCCTATATCATCTCTTATTTTACCCCTATCTCACCTATGGAATTTGTGCAATGGGGCTCAACAACAATTAACCATCTCAGACCACTAATTACCCAACAAAAGGCCTGCAGTTAGAATGATAACGAATTCTCACTACAGGCAGCACACTCCACCAATATTCAATACACTAAACCTACTCACCATACAAAACATCCATACTTATTACTGCACCTATTACATACATAGAACACTTAACTCTGATATTAACCCTCCCTGAAACATCTCCTTGCCAACCTCAACAGAACACATGACCATAACACAAGGCACAGATCACTCTTTGATGTTCCTCGTGTCCATCTCACACTATGCAAAAACTCAGTGCAACATAAAAGGCCCTAAAATCTGGAATTCATTACCTGTAAATATAAAAGAAAACACTACCTGTTTATAAATTCAAGTCTCTTCTCAAAGATCACTTACTCACCCAAAACCAAATAAATACTGAATAATGAACCTTATAAATTGTATATCTTAAATGTTTCTCACAATTATATCACATAAATGTTAAACCTAAACCGAATCTAACTTTATTATTTTTTAAATACACTACCTAACAGAATCCTTCATATGACTGAATGCAACCATATGACCTGTCTTTGTAATACTCACTTGTGATTTATAGTAATCTGTTTACATTAATGTTTTATCACTGATTTCATCATTGCTTAGTTAATCTTAAGTTAATTTTAAGCAGCCCGTAATGCTATGTATAGTATAAGTGGCTTTGGCATGCTGCTGTTATCTGTATTTTTTTGTACCTCTGTATGTGTGCTCAATTGGAAATAAATAAAAAAAAAATAAAAATAAAAACTGATAGCATGACACTATTTTCATTGTGTGTCTAATACCAATCCTAATCATTTAATACTTCCTTCATCTACCATAAATTGTGTTTTTTAAGAAAAGAGCTAAATTCAGTTTTTTAAATGCATAATATCTACCAATACAATTACATTCATTAGGTCCCCCTTCTATCGCACCTCCAGCTACTGAATTTCATACCTTTCGTTGCAAAGTAGTCACCTACCATAGCACAGCAGGTGGGATATTTCCATCCCATGTGCCTTGGGCCTCTCTTTGTTTTATGCACACCTAGCATTACTCCATGGTGTTGATATCCACCCCTATCCATGCCACCTTATATACCACCAGTTGCCTCATGGACAACTGGTGCTCTCTTAAGTGTTATCACCATTATGTCCGAACAGTAATCAAAGCATCAAAACAAAAACTGTCACTCAAAACTCCATAGGTTTTTAACCCTTCCAGGGTCGCCAGGCCCTCTCCGAGACTTGTTCTCAGGGTCGCCAAATTTAAAAAAAAAAAAAAAAAAAAATTCTTATAAAAATATAGAGAATCTTTTCCCGATCATAATGACACCAAAAGTATGAAATTTGATGGAAAACTTATAGAAAATATGCTCTCATGAAGTTAGCGGTCTCTACAATCTTTACGCATCAGCGATTTTGCCCACTTTGAGCCCTATTTTCAGCCAATTCCAGTGTACTAGTCGATAAAAATCATAACTATTTTGCTAGAACGCCATTTTTTCTATCGAATGAGTACAAGAAACCACTCTACCAATTTCAACTATCCAATAAAGTGGTCAGAATTTAACAATTTTGCCAATATCACACAAATTTCAAAAGATGCCAATTTCTGAATAGGGTCCAGAATAAACAAGAAAGACATTCCTGGCACTAAAATAACATTTCCTCTGTTCATTAGTCACATCCGCACGCCCGTCTTACGTTTCTTTTGCTTTCCAATTTGAATTTTTATTCTCACAAAAAATATAAGATTTACTGTTATGTAGACTACTGCATTAGTGTAGAAATGGTATAAATAATATCAGCACACTTGTGAGAGAATATTAGACTCACCAGTTGATGTGTATTGGACGCGTAGCGTGATTTGTTTACTTTTGAACTTTGGTAAAAATCAAACATTTCTGCTACTTTGAGCTCAATTTCAAGGTACTTTTCATTGTAAAACCAGTCAAAATCATCTCAATTTCTATAATATGTCTTCCATTCTATAAAATGAGACCATACGAAAACACAGTGCAAATTCGCTGTTTTAATTCAAAAACCGGTCAAAGATTTTTTTTTTCTCATTACGCACTGTGTGCTGCAGGATTTTTTTTTATACTGCGCACACTGACCACATAGACCCATTCTTTCATATGTAGGCCTACCAGCTTTCTCTCACTGGATTTGAGGGCGCTAGAATTTAGGCATACTAGTCCGTCAAAAACCATGGGGCATAAGCCGTACTAGAACGTCTGAAACCCTGAAAGGGTTAATGAGCAGTGCAACTCCTCTCCCTTTGTTCCCTCTACAGTGGAACCTCAAAAAATCGAACTTAATCCGTTCCAGGAGCTAGTTCTCAATTCGAAAAGTCTGAAATTCGAAGCAATATTTCCCATAAGAAATAATGGAAATACAATTAATCCGTTCCAGAAACCCAAAAATATTCACACAAAAAATACATTTTATAGAGATTAATTACAGTTTTACATACAACAAATACTATAGTTTTTAATTATGTATTAGCAATTTAAGCATACAAACAGAGGTACAAAAAATAAGAGCAGCATGCCAAAGCCACTTATATGCATAGCATTACGGGCTGGCTTAAAATTAACTTAAGATTAACTAAGCAATGATGAAATCAGTGATAAAACATTATTGTAAACAGATAACTATAAAGCACAAATGAGTATTACAAAGACAGGTCATATGGTTGCTTGCATTGCTGTACATTCAGTCGAATGGAGTATTCTGTTAGGTAGTGTATTTAAAAAAATAATAAAGTTAGATTGAGTCCTAGGTTTAACATTTGTGTGATATAATTGTGAGTAACATATAGGATATACAATTTATAAGGTTCAGTTATTCAGTATTTATTTGGTTTTGAGTGAGTAAGTGATCTTTGAGAAGAGACTGAATTTATAAACAGGTAGTGTTTCTTTTATATTTACAGGTAATGAATTCCAGATTTTAGGGCCTTTTATGTGCATTGAGTTTTTGCATAGCGTGAGATGGACACGAGGAACATCAAAGAGTGATCTGTGCCTTGTGTTATGGTCATGTGTTCTGTTGAGGTTGGCAAGGAGATGTTTGAGGGGAGGTTAATATTCAGAGTTAAGTGTTCTATGTATGTAATAGGTGCAATAATAAGTATGGATGTTTTGTATGGTGAGTAGGTTGAGTGTTTTGAATATTGGTGGAGTGTGTTGCCTGTAGTGAAGAATTTGTTATCATTCTAACTGCAAGCCTTTTGTTGGGTAATTAGTGGTCTGAGATGGTTAATTGTTGTTGAGCCCCATGCACAAATTCCATAGGTGAGATAGGGGTAAATAAGAGAGTGATAAAGGGCCAGGAGAGCTGACTGTGGAACATAGTACCGTATCTTCGATAGTATGCCTACAGTCTTGGAGATTTTCTTAGAATTTTGTTGTATATGGTGTATGAAATTTGAGTCTATTATCGAGGTGGATTCCTAGGAATTTTCCCTCTGTTAGCTTTGTGATAGGTGATCCGTTTATTGTTATGTTAAGAGGTACATCTGTAGCTCTGTTACCAAACTGAATGAAGTAGGTTTGTCAATGTTTAGTGTAAGTTTGTTAGTCCTCATCCAGGTAGATATTTTCTGTAATTCGGTGTTTACAGTATTGGCTAGCGTGACTGGGCTCGGGTGAGAGAAGACGTATGTAGTGTCATCTGCAAAAGTGTGGGTTTGAGTAATTGCGAAGCATTTGGTAGGTCATTTATGTATAGGAGAAAAGAGAAGAGGGCCAAGGACACTTCCCAGTGGGACACCAACTGTAATTGGTTGTGCGGAAGAGCTTGCCCCATTTGCGTACACATATTGGCTTCTGTTGCTGAGGTAAGACTTGAGGTAGTTGAGGGAGTGCCCTCTAATACCATAGTGTGACAATTTTACGGGAGCAAGTCATGGTCAACTCTATCAAAAGCTTTACGTAAGTCAATGAAGATCCCCAGTGGGACTTCTTTTTTTCTCTATTGCAGTGTATATATGTTCTAGCATGTGTATAATAGCATCATTAGTATTTTTATTAGGCCTGAATCCAAATTGGCAGGGGTTGAGAATGTTTTGGAGATGAGGTAGGAGTAGATTCGTTTATGAATTAATTTTTCGAAGATTTTTGAGAGAGGGTGTAAATTGGATATTGGCCTATAGTTATTCAACTCTGTTTGGTCTCCTCCTTTATGGATCGGGGTGACCCTTGCTATTTTGAGAACTGTAGGGAAGGTGGAGGATTCAATGGATTTGTTAAAGAGTGTTGCAATGATTGGTGATAGTACTTGTGACGATTTTTTGTATTATAAAGGGTGGTAAAGGTATTTAAATCTCCTGCCTTGTTTTTCAGTGCGTTGATAATAAGGGAGACTTCGTATGGGTTATCGGAGCTAGGAACAGTGTGTTCGGGTAGTTGCCAGTGAGGTAGTCATTTGGTGGGGTATCTGAGCTTGGGATTTTATTGGCAAGGTTTTGACCTATAGTGGAGAAGAAATCATTGAGTCTGTTTGCTGTTTCTGTTGGTGGGAGTTGGGGTTCATCTGATTTTGCTAATTTTATTTCGCTATGTCGTGATATCTTTTTTGTTCCCAGAATTTCTGATAGGGTCTTCCAGGTCTTTTTTTATATCACCTCGTAAGTTGGATAATCTGTTCTCATAATACAATTTTTTTGCCCTTCTTATCAGGCTGGTTAGGATTGACGAGTAACGTTTTATTTGGTCTCTGGTTATGTGACCCATTCTGTACTGTTTTTCATATCGGTGTTTTGTATTTATGGATTTGAGAATTGCGGGTGTTAGCCAGGGACTGTTCAGTCTCTTTAGCTGTCATCTGTTTAGTTTTTTTAGGGCAGTGCTTGTATAAAGGTATTGGGTCTTTTTTTAGAAAATTATTAAAACATTCGTCAATATCTGTATAGATTTCTAGCTCAGTGTGCCAGTCAATGTTTGTTTACTGCTGTTGTGAAGTTATAATGGCTGCTCATTGTGAAGTCTGAAGGTGACTTTAGTAGTGTCTTGGGGTATTTTACCAAGAGTTGTTATGAGGAAAGTAGGGTAGTGGTCTGTGGTATTATCTGTAATTATGCCTGATTTTAAAGGGGATATGGTGTTGGTCCAGATGTGGTCCAGATGTATAGTAATACATATAAAATAACATTTTTATTTACCTTTATTGAAGACTGGTAATGGCATCTGGAAGATAGGGAGAGGAGAGAGGGAGTTGGGGTTAGTGTTTGGAAGGAGAATCCCCTCCATGAGGACTTCAGGTAAAGCCCTCTCTGGCTTTACTTCCCTTCTCTGTCTTTTTAATGCCACTAGGGCCAGCTTGAGAGTCACTGGACCCCTGTCTCACAAAATAACCGTCCACAGTCCTCTGTTTCTGGCGCCCTCTTTAACATTTCCCTAAATGGGACATGGTTCTGTCACTGAACTTGTTGCAAAGATGGCTTGTTTCAGCTTGCTCAGGGTGGTACTTCTGCACAAACATTTGGACATCATTCCACTTGGCACGAATCTCCTTAATCTTTGAAGAAGGCACCTCATCCACTCCCTATATTAACACCTTTTGCAACATCAGCTTCCTTGATTTGTTCTTTCTTTTACAGGATAGACTGATGGTCGACTTGTTTTTCCCATACATCCTGGCAAGCTCAACAAGTCTCAAACTACTCTCATACTTCTGTATTATTTCCTTCTTCACATCTATGGTGTTTCTCACTTTCTTTACCACAGGGTACCACTAGCAAGTTTCTTTGGGCCCATGGAAGCTTATTACACAGTCCCACAAGCACTAAACACAACAAAATAATTGTAAAATGCGTGAATGAGAGCGCAGCTAGACTGCTCACGGCACCTGCGCGGGGATGGCAGACAGAGCGGTGCCGGCAGACAGGTCCTGTACCCGCGGTCCGAAAATAGGGGCGCATTCAATAATAGGGACACAGCTTGTCCGAAAAAATGGTCCTATTTTCGAAAACGTTCGATATATGATACGTTCGATTTTTGAGGTTCCACTGTATTTTTCCTCAGAATTTGATATCCATGTGTGAAAGAATCAAGAATTTGGTCAATGAGAGAGATTGAGAAGTTGATGAGAGCTTCTGCGATGAGTAATAGAAATTGTGACCTATTGAAAAATTGGAGAAGAGAAACAGTCAATACAGCTGGAAATGCTGAATGACTGGATTCGCAAAAAATATGTCACTTAATTACCTTAAGATCTCTGAGTACTATCAAGGCCTTGTTAGCAGGACAGAAAGCCTGTAAACAAGTGTGCAGTAGGCTTCATTAGCCCTTTTAGGGTCCGTCCCGCAGATCTACGGCTTTACTTTCAGGGTGCAAACCGTAGATCTACGCCAAAATTTCTAGCGGCGTCAAATTTAGCGCAGAAAGTCTGGTAGGCCTACATCTGAGAGAATGGCGTCTGGGTGGTCAGTGTGCGCACTACAGAAAAAATCTGGACGCCTGCATGGCATTGTGGAATGCCGCCAAAGTAGCTTTGTTCATCGTGCCTGGCGGCAAGGAAGCTCTCACTCCCCACTCACTCTCCGGGCGAATTTGACTCTCCTCTTCACAACTTACAGTTCTAAGACTGATCGAAGTGGAGCTGTAGAGGAATTCTATGGTCTTGAACCATATAGTACAATGTGCCATATAGTACATTGTACCATATGTACAGGGTACAGGGACCCTAATGGAAATAAGTCTCTCTGACTTTTTTGGGTTATCCTAGGTTCTCCAAACATATGCTGCTAAGTATGATATTCTATGCAACTTTATTTGTGTATACCTAAATAAACTTACTTACAATGCCACATGTGCTTGAGTAAGTTTATTCAGGTGTACACAAATACAGTTACATAGATTATCATACATAGCAGCATATGTATAAATCCTAGGATAACCCAAAAAAGTCAGGGTGACTTATTTCCATAGGGATCCCTGTATCTGTACCATATGGTGTCCTGTATCATATTGTACCCTGCACCATATGGTACCCTGCACCATATGGTACCCTGCACCATATGGTACCCTGCACCATATGCTACCTGCACCATATGGTACCCTGCACCATATGTTATCCTGTACCATGTTATCCTGTAACTGTATGGTACCCTATACCATAAGTCAATGTACCATATGGTACCCCGAACATAGATACCTGACCTATGGTA
>NW_026477312.1:0-10240 GCF_026875155.1 Cherax quadricarinatus
TCAAAATACATACACAAAAAGGTTACTCAGGATAACCAGAGGTCCACTCCGGAAACACACACACACATTGTTTTTGTGTGTGTGTGTTTGGTGTGTGGGTATCTCACGCATATACACAGAGTTTACCTTAATTACTGTTATATCTTAAAATACGATTATTGTAAGGACACAGATGAATGGTAATACTAACAACCCGCTTGGAAGATGAGACGAACTGGCGAGTATCTAAATCCTGCGAGCAGTTTCCATCCATTAATAAACTGGTAACTGTTTTTAAGTCTCCTAATGCCTGTTCTTATTGTCCTGGTAGTTAACATATAAGTGGGTGTTATTCTCCTAACATCTGCTGCCTATGTTTACATAGCAGTTAATAATAATTCGTGTTAGTAGTGGACAACTGTGAATGACAGGTGTTAGCGGATAGCTGTGACTGACTGGTGTTAGTGGATAGCTGTGACTGACTGGTGTTAGTGGATAGCTGTGACTGACTGGTGTTAGTGGATAGCTGTGACTGACTGGTGTTAGTGGATAGCTGTGACTGACTGGTGTTAGTGGATAGCTGTGAGTGACTGGTGTTAGTGGATAGCTGTGAGTGACTGTGTTAGTGGGTAGCTGTGACTGACTGGTGTTAGTGGGGTAGCTGTGAGTGACTGGTGTTAGGGATAGCTTGACTGACTGGTGTTAGTGGATAGCTGTGACTGACTGGTGTTAGTGGATAGCTGTGAGTGACTGGTGTTAGTGGATAGCTGTGAGTGACTGGTGTTAGTGGATAGCTGTGACTGACTGGTGTTAGTGGATAGCTGTGAGTGACTGTGTTTTGTGGGTAGCTGTGACTGACTGGTGTTAAATGGATAGCTGTGACGACTGGTGTTAGTGGATAGCTGTGAGTGACTGGTGTTAGTGGAAAGCTGTGAGTGACTGGTGTTAGTGGAAACCTATGAGTGACCGGTGTTAGTGGAAAGCCGTGAGTGACTGGTGTTAGTGGAAAGCTGTGAGTGACTGGTGTTAGTGGAAAGCTGTGAGTGACTGGTGTTAGTGGAAAGCTGTGAGTGACTGTCATAGTGGACAACTATGACTGGTGTTGCGTGGGCAGCTGTAACATCCATACTGGATATAACCTACAGTGCTTGAGTTTCTCGTGTTATTCTTGGTTACTTACCTTACAAATTCAACCAACTGGGGTAGGAAATATACATATAGCACTAGTGATCTCTGTAGATACATGTAGTCACTGGAGCCTAGTGGTCACTGTAGATACATGTAGTCACTGGAGCCTAGTGGTCATTGTAGATACAGGTATTTACTGGAGCCTTGTGGGCCCCGGGAAAAACAGGAGTCACTGGGGCCAGGGGTCCCCTGTAGAAATGAGTCCCCTGGAGTCTTGTGTTTTCCCGTAAAACAGGTAAATCCCTGGCCAGTGGGCACCCGTAATAGGGGATTTCCCCCCTGGAGCCTAGTGAACTCTGTAATACATGTGGCACCGGACCTTGTGGTCACTGGGAACATTTTTGGTATCCAGTGGTCCCCTGTAGATACAGGGGAGGCACGGGGGCCAGGGGTCACCGGGGGAGATACAGGTAGTCAAGGGGCCTAGGACACGGGAGTTTCAGGTAGCCCCCGGGGAGCCTTTTGTGGGCCTGTAGATACGTAGTCACTGGAAACCTGTGGCAAGTTGATACAAGGTCATCCGAAGTTACCAAAGCCAAAGGGCGCTAAAACTCCCCTTTTTGGTATAGTTTAATGGGCATGACAGCTGGGCTGGTTGGTTATTAACTAACGAGGGTCAATTTAAAAACTGCACCAAACGGGGGAAAATTTCCACATGTGCAAACACTTGGGTTTCTTTACTAAAGGAAAAAGTTTCGCCCCCATGTTTTATTTAGTCCAATTGAGAAAGAATATGAAGAATTTAAAAGACGGGAAACCCTTCATCTATACGTGGCTTGACCCACCAAAAAAAGACTAAAACCCCGAAACCATTAAAATAAACTCTATTAATATCTTTAAAAGAAATGTAACTCCTGCGTATAAGGTTTTCCCGGTGTTTTTTGAGGGATTAGGGGGTTTAAAAACCATCGACAAAAAAGAACCATTTTTGGGCCCAAGTTTCCGTTCAGTACGTAAAGTACTGTAGCATTTTGGGTACATGTCTGTTTAGTAAAGTGATAAGACGGGACTTTTGCTACATTTTCTGTTCAGACGTGAAAAATACTGGAAAACAATGTAATTGGCTAAAAAATACTGATTAAAGCGAATGAAGGGGTTTAAAGGGAAACCCACCGGGGTTTTTAAATTAGACACATTTTCAACTCGTGGGTATCTTTTTTGAGGAAAAGTTTTGCCACACAGGTATTCTATTCAAGATTTATGGGCGACCACATCGACCCAAATTTAGGGGCTGAAATTTCCTCATTCTCCCCCCGGGTTTTTCAAGGTTTTTCCTATGGGATGGGCTGAGGGGCCACTGTGGGGCGAAACGGGGTTTTCCCCAAAAAGATTCCCCCAAAGTTGCACATGGTCTAATTTAACAACGAAATTTAAATAAAAAGGTCCCAAAAAAAATACCTTTAAAGAAAAACACATCTGAATGAAAAATAACCGGGCAAAAAATTTTTTAATTTTCTGTCAATTATTTTGTTTTTGGGGACCAGGAGGGCGCGGGGCGGAAACCCAAACCCCGGGGGGCGGTTTTAAAGTTCCCCCTTTTTCTTTTTTTGGGGTTTTTCATTTTCTATTGAGAAAATAAGGCCCCCGTTTTCCGGGGATGGGTCAAATTTTTTAAACCCTTTTTTGGGAAAACCCCAAGGGAACATTTTGGGGACTTTATTTTGAAACGTTTCGCCACACAGGAGGCTTCTTTTTATCGAGACCACAAGGTTTAAGGGGAAAAAAAAGATCTTTAAAACGATTAAAAACTTTCCCTCCCCCTTTAAATTTTGAGGGGGTTTAGCCCCGGCTGGAGAAACGGTTCCGTTTCCCAAACTATGGAAAAAGGGGAATGGCGGGTGGAGCCTTTTTAAGGCCAGGAGGGGAGACGTTTGGGTTTGGGGGGCAGGGCCCTTTTCCCCCCCCGCCGTCCCCTAGTAGAGGTCGAAATTGATGGGTACCCTTTAAAACCGCTGTAATTAAGGCCTTTTTAATTTTTATAAACATTTCCCAAATTCTGGGCTTCCTAATAAAATCCAATAAGGCTGCATTTCCCCCCCGGGGTTTCCCCCCTACACGCGACTCTCAAAAAACCCTTTTTCCCATTCCCGAAAAGCGGGGCTTTTAAAACGGATTGGGAAATTTTGGGGAAAATTCTTTACCCAAAAAAAAACTTTTGTATTTTTCCCCCATTGGGCTTCATTTGGCCCTTTTCGGGAAAAATCCCGCGGGGGAAACTTCCCGGGAAATTTTAACACATTTTTTTTTAAATCAATTTGACCACTCCGTGTTCTGGCCCGGGGGCCTTTGGGTAAAGCCCCCGCTTCACACACGGAGGGCCCCCGGCGATTCCCGCGGGGGAAACATTTCGCACTTTTCCACCCTTTTTCCCCCTTTCCCTAGCAAAAATAGGACCGGGGTTTTATCGACTGGGGGGGTGCACCGGGGGGAAAAGTTTAAAGGCCCCAAGGAAAAAGTTAGACACCCGAGACGCACGTTTTTTGGGGTTACCTGGGTGGCAACCCGCCGGGTTAAAAACCGAACGAAATCTTATCTTATCTTATCTCTTAATTTACTCTTTCTCGCTTCTAAATCTACCAGGGAGCAATTGCCCTTCGATTTCTCATCCAATGGAATGGAACAGTGTAACGTATCTTCCATTCTCTTAGAGCTAGAGTCCACACATTCCACTTGCTAGTCGTTGGCAGCTGGGTCTGATGATATTCTGATTTATTTCCTCGTCTTGGTTATTAATGTAGATTAGAAATAACAAAGGTCCCAAACTGAATATTGTGGGACGCCACTCTCAGCTGCCTCAGTACGATCGTATCTCAACCTTCCTTGTAGTGACAGTTTAATTCATTTTAATTCTTTCAAAAACTCGTGTCTAGAACAGTAGTAGTGACTGGCACTGACCACTACGGTAGTCAGTGCTAGTCACTGCAACGAAGAGCATTCTGAGTAGGGCTGCTATTTACCACCCGCTGTTTTACAGTGCTGTGTGTGCACTCACCTAGTTGTGGTTGCAAGGGCCGAATCACAGCTCAATTGTGTACTCACCTATTTGTACTCACCTATTTGTGGTTGCAGGGGTCGAGTCACAGCTCCTGGCCCCGCCTCTTCGCTGATTGCTACTAGGTCCTCTCTCTCCCTGCCCCATGAGCTCTATCATACCTCGCCTTAAAACTATGTATGGTTCCTGCCTCCACCACATCACTTTCTAGGCTATTCCATGGCCTGACTACTCTATGACTGAAGAAATACTTCCTAACATCCCTTTGATTCATCTGAGTCTTCAACTCCAATTGTGACCTCTTGTGTCTGTGTCCCATCTCTGGAACATCCCGTCTTTGTCCACCTCGTCTATTCCGCGCAGTATTTATATGTCGTTATCATGTCCTCCCCTGACCCTCCGGCCTCCAGTTGTCGTCAGGCCGATTCCCTAAACCCTTTTCTTCATAGGACAATCCCCGTAGCTCTGGGACTAGTCTTGTTGCAAACCTTTGAAACTTTTCCTAATTTCTTGACGTGCTTGACTAGGTGTGGATTCCAAACTGGTGCTGCATACTCCATATGGGCCGACGTAGTTTGGTGAAACAGAGTCTTAAACGAATCCTACGGGTATCGGAACGCTACCCGTAGGTTTGCCAGGCGCCCGTATGCTGCAGCAGTTATCGATTGATGTGCGCCTCAGGAGATATCCCGGGGTGTTTTCCCTCCCCCAGATCTTTTTCCTTGAGTGGGGTTTGCAGTCTTTGGCCATCTAAATATATTGGTCTTGCGGGCTTCTTTGCCCTCCCCAATCTTCATGACTTTGCATTTGGCGGGGTTAAATTCAAGGAGCCAGTTGCTGGCCCCAGGCTGTAGCCTGTCCAGATCTCTTTGTAGCCCTGCCTGATCCTCATCCGATTCGTTTCTTCTCATTAACTTCACATCGTCTGCAAACAAGGACACTTCTGAGTCTATCCCTTCCCGTTATGTCGTTCACGTATACCAAGAACGCACAGGTCCAGACTGACCCCTGTGGAACCCGCTTGTCACAGGCGCCCACTCTGACACTCGTCGCGTACCATGACTCGTTTTTTCCTCCCTGTCAGATTTCTCTGATCCATTGCAGTGCCTTTCCTTTATGGTGTGCCTGGTCCTCTAGCTTTGCAGTAACCTCTTGTGAGGACTGTGTCGAAAGCCTTCTTGCAGTCCCAAAATACGCAGTCGATCCACCCCTCTCTCTCTTGTCTTACTTCTGTCACCTTGTCAAAAACCTAGTAGGTTTGTGACACAGGATTTTCCTTCCTGAAACCGTGCTGGTTGTCAATTAAAACACTTGTTTCTTTCCAGGTGCCCCACCACTCTCCTCCTGATGATCTTCTCCATGACCTGCTTTACTATACACGTTAGAGATACAGGTCTGTAGTTTAGTGCCTCATGTCTGTCCCCTTTCTAAAAATTGGGACTACATTTGCCTTTTCCATCCTCAGGGAGGTGCCCAGTTTCAAATGATGTGTTGAGAAGATCTTTGTTAATGGCTCACACAATATCTCTGCTCCCTCTTAAAGGGCCATGGAGAGATGTTGTCTGGTCCCCCCCCCGCCTTTGAGGTTGTCAAGTTCGCATAGCAGCTTCTTCACCTCCTCCTTGGTTATATGTACCTCATCCAGCACTTGCTGGTGTGCCCCCCTGTTGATTTCTTGGAGTCCTACTGGTTCCACGTAAATACTCTTTAAATCTTGTGTTGAGCTCCTGACAACCTCTCGGTCGTTTCTTGTGGAATTCCCCACACCCTTCCTCAGTTGATACCCGGTTCCTTGACTGTTGTTTTCCTCCTGATGTGGCTGTACAACAGCTTCGGGTCAGTCCTTACTTTGTGCTGTCATTTTCATATGGGCTCTGAGCCTCCCTTCTTATCTGTGCATATTCGTTTCTGGCTTTCGGCTGATTTCTTTATTTCTGAGTTCTCTGTCTTCTGTACTTTTTCCATTCTCTAGTACACCTAGTTTTTCCTCCCTACACCTTGGGTGAACCAAGGACTCGTTCTGGTTCTTCCCATTATTCTGTTTCCCCTTTGGGGAACAAACCTCTCCTCTGCTCCTTGCATTTTGTTGCTACATAGTCCATCATTTCTTGTAC
Organism: Cherax quadricarinatus; assembly: GCF_026875155.1. NCBI lineage: Eukaryota > Metazoa > Arthropoda > Malacostraca > Decapoda > Parastacidae > Cherax > Cherax quadricarinatus. Next base: position 6,274 of record NW_026477312.1, read on the forward strand.
TGGTTTTCCTGTCAGTTCCCTCTCCCACTGAATGTCTTGAGGAAGTTCCTCATTGTGGGGGTGTGTGTGTGTGGGTGTGTGTGTGGTTTGTGGGGGGGTGGTGGTTTTTACCATCTATTTGGGTTCATGGGCCAGTCACGCCCGGTCCGCCCCTTCGTGCGCTACTTGACTCACCCAAATTTTGGGGGAGGGGTCGGACTCGCTCTGGCCCCCCAGTAGTGTGGTGTGGGGAGGTATTTTTGTTGTGGTGTGTGGTATCATGCAAGTACTTTTTTTGGGTTGCCTCAAAAAATTACAGGGGCCCCCCCCACGTCCCTGGTTTTTTCTTACTGAACGACGTGAGAATTTTTCCCGTATGTGGCGCGTTGGCCCTTTACTCGTGTAGGTGGGGGCACTCCGGCGTTATTTTACAGTGTGGGGGCTCATAGTAGGGCGGGGAAAAACCCCCGATTGCTAGCCATCTCTCACACTGAAACTCCGGGGTCGAAACTCTGGTACGGGTGGAGACATTAGAGCTATTTCCTTTAGACACCTGTTGTCCCTTTTTCACCTAGCAGTAAAAAAAGGGACCCAGGTGTTAAGGGTTTAAAAAGGGGTGGGTGGCCTCCTGGGAAAAAATTTTCCTAATTTACTCGAAAAAAATTTAGCTTAAAAAGGGGGTTTCAAAATTTGTAGTATGTAAATGATTTTCAACTATGGTTGTTTACCTTGTACATGTACTTGTATACCTTGTTCATGTACCCTTTTTACCCTTTTACATTTTACTTGTATACCTTTTCATGTACTTGTATACCTTGGGACTTGTACTTGTAACCTTTAAAATTTTTTTGTATCCTTGTACATGACTTGGATTCCCTTTTCATTGGGAAATTTTTTTAAAACCCTTTTACAAGTACTTTTACCTTGGGACGGGATTGTTACCTTTTACCTGTATTGAAAAACCTTGTACCTTTCTTTTATACCTTTTACAGGTTTCTTGTATACCTTGTACATGTACTTGTATACCTTTTAATGTACTTTATACCCCTTTTACATGTACTTGTAAAACCTTTTTACATGTACTTGTATACCTTTTTTCATGTACCTGTTCACCCCCCTTTTACCAAAGTTTTTTCTTTTTATACCTTGTTTTAAAGTAAATTGGTTTCCTTGTACCTGTAAATTGTATACCTTGAAAGTACCCTTGGGATACCTTGGGACCTTTACTTGTATACCTTGTAAAATGACGTACACCCTTTTACCCGTTCTTGTATACCCTTTTACATGTACTTGTATACCTTGTACCTGTACTTGTAAAACCTTGTACATGTACTTGTAAACCCTTTTACATGTACTTGTTTTACCTTTTTCATGTACTGGGATAATAAAGATTATTATTAATTTTTATTTTTATTAAATTATTAGAACGCAAAAAGCACAAAACATTCTCCAGGAAAAACTGCCCCCCTCGGGATTTGTTTTTCCCTTTTATCATATTTACATTGTACTTAAAGGGGGTTAAAAAGTTTTTACAAAACCGACCAAAATACAGTTTAAAACACATGTGCAAAAATTTTTTGGTTTTCTTTTTGTAGAAGTTTTGCCCCCAGTGGCTTTTTCAAAAACCCAAAATTTTCTACAACCACGGTGTTGTTAAAAAACCCAAAAACCCCCAAGGAAGGGGTTTCCTTTATGTAAGGGGACGGGCTCCTTATTTGGGGGGAATTGGATCCGTGCTCAAGGGTTTTTCCCAATTAACCTGAATGCCCTTTCCCCTCCCCCCCAGGCGCTGTATAATCTTCCGGGGTTTGCGTTCCCCTTTATTTTAATAATAAAAATAATTTAAACACCACCTTTCCCAAAGGGTGAGGGGGTGTTTTCCCCCATCTTTTGAAAATTTTTTACGGGTTTTCCCTTTCTTTTTCCCGGAATCTGTATTGATTAAGCCACTGGTGGCAAAAGTCCCAAAGGGACTGGATGGCGAAACGTTACCCAATTAGATAACTAAAAAGTTGTACAGGTCTTGGGCTTTTATCTTTTCCTCCTTTCCAGACGTACGACGTCTGTATTTTAAACATGCCCGGGTTCTTTGGTTAAAAAACACCTTTATATTGGTTAATATAGCCCTACTGAATTTTAACTTAACTTTTTTTCTAGCCTAATCTAACCTCACGTAACCCAAAAAGCTAAAACTAAACTAACTAAACCTAACTTAGAAATTTAAACCCAAATTAACCTAACCCCAACTTAAACCCTTCCCAACTTAAAATTAAATTAAATAAAAAAAATAACCTAACTAACCAAAACCCAAGCTAACCTAACAAACCTAAACTAAACCCAACCCAACATAACCTAAGCTAAACCCCAACCTAACCCAAGCTAACCCTAACCTTAAACCCACCCAAGGTAACCCAAACCAAGCAACCTAAAACCCCCAGTCTAAAATTTTTCTTAAAATAACCTTAACTCAAAATAACCTAACCCAACCTAACATAAACCAAAACTAAACCCAACCCAGCCTACCCAACCCAAACCCAACAACCTAACCCAGCCTAACCTAAAACCCAACTAACCCAACCTAAACCCAAGGTAACCTAACCTAACCTAACCTAAGCTAACCTTCCCCAAGCCCAACCTAACCCGCCCAAAACCCACCAAGCTAACCTAAAACCCAAAACCCAACCAACCTAACCTAAGCTAACCTACCCAGCCTAACCTTTAAACCCAAGCTAAAAAATAACCCACCTAACCCAACCTAAACTAACCCAAAACCCAACCTAAAAACCCCAACCAAAGTAACCCAAAATTGCCTAACCTAAAAACCAACCTAAGCTAACCCCAACCTAGCCTAAACCCAAAAGTAAGCTTTCCTAACCTAAATTTAAACTAAACCCAAGCTAACCTAACCTAAAACCTAAACTAACCTAACCTAAACCCAAACCCAAGCAAACCCAACCTAGCCCAAAACCTTTAAACCCAACCAAAACCCAAGCCCAACCTAACCTAACTTAACCTGACCCCAACACAACCCCAACCTAACCTAATCTAACCCCCAGGCCCTTTCCCCAAAACCCAACTTTAAAATTAAAACCAAAATTAACCCTTTGCTAGCCCAACCTAACAAAAAGTTAACTAAACCGTACACAAAACCCAACCTTAAATTTTTCTAACATAAAATAAAAAACCCAAAACATAAAAATTTTTAATAAAATAAATAAACGCGTTCGGTCTCTGATCAAACCAAATGTTTTGTTGATTTCCCCAAAGAAAACGTAGGGAGTTGGGCAAATTTACCCTCCAAAGGGAAGGGGGTTTTAAAGGTCTTTAAACCATGGGGAATTTTTGCTATTCTTCACTTTCCCTTTGGGTCAACCCTAATTATTTGTTGGTGTTCAGAGGTTTTTAACCCGCGATACCAAAATACTGGTTTCATCTTGTATTTTGACAAAAAGTTGTTGGCTACAAAATATGATTTTTACAAAATTTTTTGGCTATAAAAGTGATAAACACAACCCGTTGTTGGGTATCATATGTATTCACAACGTTGGGTTTTGGGTATCATAGTGTTAAACACAAAAAGTTTTGGGATCCCTATGTGATATCACAACGGGTTTTTGGCATCATAAAGTGAAACACAAAGGTTTTTTGGTATCATAAAGTGATATACAACATTGTTGGGGGATATAAGTGAATCAAAAACATTGTTTGGGTATCATTGTGATAAACACAAAAAGTTGTTGGGTTCATATGTATTCACAACGTTGTTGGGGTATCAATTTTTGTGATATCACAAAAAGTTGTTTTGGGTATCAAATGGATTACAAAACCCTTGTTTTCCCAACATATTGATATCACAACAGTTTTTTGGCTATCATATGGTTTATACACAAAAAGGTTTACCCGCTATCAATTGGGGTTTTCACAACAGTTGGTTTGGTACATAGTGATATTTACCAAAAGTTGTTTGGCTATCATATTGATTTTCACA
>NW_026477315.1:0-28847 GCF_026875155.1 Cherax quadricarinatus
CTGCTGCTGCTGCTGCTGCTTAACATACTAAGGTGTCTGGAGGTTGTGGCTTGGTTCTTCTTTTTCAATAACTTGTGTGTGTACTATTAAGTACAAGTTCACATGAGTAACTAGCAAGAGGTACACCAGGTCACTGTAGCAAGGTGTACCAGGTCACCGTAGCAAGGTACACCAGGTCACATTAGTAAGGTATACCAGGTCACTGTAGTCATGTATACCAGGTCACTGTAGCAGAGGTGCAGGTCACTTGTGTAGTCTCACGTCATTCCCGGTGTTTTGGAAGAGGAGCGACCAGCAGGGTTTTGAGATGTGAAATCTTTGCTGGTGTTGTACTCACCTAGTTGTGGTTACAGGGGTCGATTCATAGCTCCCGCCCCAGCCTCTTCACTGGTCACTACTAGGTCCCCTCTCTCTCTCCAGGCTCCATGAGCTTTATCATACCTCTTCTGTGTAATGGTGACGACAGTGGAAGGTAAAGATGAACGAGTCACAATACCGTCGCTGGAACATTTGCAAATATCGCACTTAAGAGAGAGGGGAACCTCAGGACGATAAAAAAACAAAGAGGCACAATACTGTGACTGGAACAATACACTAACAAGCCGTACATAGGAGACACAAGCTTTTGAAGACGTTTCGGTCCGACTCGTGCTGGTCCGCTGTCTAGTCCCGAGTGAGGGTTATTTGTGATGAGATTTTCAACGTGTTTTTATTTATCTGCCTTGATGATGATAAATGCCACCTGTGTCTAGCTCATGAGACGCTTGTGATCATCTCTGTGTATTATACAAGCCTTGTTGGTCCTGTGTACGCGGCACGTATATTTATATTCACGGATGTGTGTCTAACTTCCTCGACGAGAGTCCCCAACAGATCATGACACACTATTCACTGAGGGACTGACCGCCTCAAAACTACGTCGAGAGATATGGACTGATTACATCGTCTTCACATCTCTACTGCTCCTCCTAACCCGACTGAAGAAGTCTACTGTGCAGCCGAAACGTTTCGGAATGAACATACGTAACACCTTATCACGCTGTAGGTACGGTATACCATGTTCATATACGATAATGACCTTGTTATATGACATTGTTACATGACCTTGTTATATGACCTTGTTATATGACCTTGTTACATGACCTTGTTACATGACTTTGTTACATGACCTTGTTATATGACCTTGTTACATGACCTTGTTATATGACCTTGTTATATGACCTTGTTACATGACCTTGTTACATGGCCTTGTTACATGACCTTGTTACATGACCTTGTTATATGACCTTGTTACATGGCCTTGTTACATGACCTTGTTACATGACCTTGTTATATGACCTTGTTATATGGCCTTGTTACATGACCTTGTTACATGACCTTGTTACATGACCTTGTTACATGACCTTGTTATATGACCTTGTTACATGGCCGTGTTACATGGCCTTGTTACATAACCTTGTTACATGACCTTGATACATGACCTTGTTACATGACCTTGTTATATGACCTTGTTATATGACCTTGTTACATGGCCTTGTTACATGACCTTGTTATATGACCTTGTTATATGGCCGTGTTACATGGCCTTGTTACATAACCTTGTTACATGACCTTGTTACATGACCTTGTTACATGACCTTGTTACATGACCTTGTTATATGGCCTTGTTACATGGCCTTGTTACATAACCTTGTTACATGGCCTTGTTACATGACCTTGTTACATGACCTTGTTACATAACCTTGTTACATGACCTTGTTACATGACCTTGTTACATGACCTTGTTACATGGCCTTGTTACATGACCTTGTTACATGACCTTGTTACATGACCTTGTTACATGACCTTGTTACATGACCTTGTTACATGACCTTCTTACATGGCCTTGTTACATGGCCTTGTTACATGGCCTTGTTACATGGCCTTGTTACATGGCCTTGTTATATGGCCTTGTTACATGGCCTTGTTACATGGCCTTGTTATATGGCCTTGTTATATGGCCTTGTTATATGGCCTTGTTATATGGCCTTGTTACATGGCCTTGTTATATGGCCTTGTTACATGGCCTTGTTATATGGCCTTGTTACATGGCCTTGTTATATGGCCTTGTTACATGACCTTGCTACATGACCTTGTTACATGGCCTTGTTATATGACCTTGTTACATGACCTTGTTACATGACCTTGTTACATGGCCTTGTTATATGACCTTGCTACATGACCTTGTTACATGACCTTGTTATATGGCCTTGTTACATGGCCTTGTTATATGGCCTTGTTACATGGCCTTGTTACATGGCCTTGTTATATGACCTTGTTACATGGCCTTGTTACATGGCCTTGTTACATGACCTTGTTATATGGCCTTGTTATATGGCCTTGTTACATGGCCTTGTTATATGACCTTGTTACATGGCCTTGTTACATGGCCTTGTTATATAACCTTGTTACATGGCCTTGTTATATAACCTTGTTACATGACCTTGTTACATGACCTTGTTACATGACCTTGTTACATGACCTTGTTATATAACCTTGTTACATGACCTTGTTACATGACCTTGTTACATGACCTTGTTACATGACCTTGTTATATAACCTTGTTACATGACCTTGTTACATGACCTTGTTACATGACCTTGTTATATAACCTTGTTACATGACCTTGTTACATGACCTTGTTATATAACCTTGTTACATGACCTTGCTATATGACCTTGCTATATGGCCTTGCTATATGGCCTTGTTACATGACCTTGTTATATGACCTTGTTACATAACCTTGTTATATGACCTTGCTATATGACTTTGCTATATGACCTTGCTATATGGCCTTGCTATATGGCCTTGCTACATGACCTTTCTATATGACCTTGTTATATGCCAGGAACACGGTTTAAGTTCACCCCTTTCTCGTTTTGTCCAGTCACATCATGAGTTTCCAAACTCCTTAAAGGTTTTAATTTTAATCCTAACCCCTTGTTTTTTAATCAGTGCGGTGCGCATAAAAGTTGGGAAAGTCCCCGGCCCGTGTACACTTGGGCGGGGAGTCCATCTTCAGTGACAGGCTGGCCCCGGTTTTCCCCCAAATTTTTAAAATCAATACTTTCCCAAAAATTCCCTTATAAAAAAAAAAATTTTTCCAAATTTTTAAAAAACCCCCCAAACCCCTTATCCCAAAAAAAAACCACTTTCCAAAACTTCTTTAAAAAAAATTTTTAATTTTTTTTTTCCCCCCCCCCCCCCCCCCCCCCCCCCCCCCCCCCCCCCCCCCCCCCCCCCCCCCCCCCCCCCCCCAAACCCCCCCCCCCCCCCCCCCCCCCCCCCCCCCCCCCCCCCCCCACCAAACCCCCCCAAATTAACCCAAAAAACCTAAAAAAAAAAAAAAAAAAAAAAAAAAAAAAAAAAAACCCCCCCCAACAAAAAAACCCCCCAACACTTCTTGATCCAAAAGAAAAAAGCCAAAACTGAGGGAAATTCTAAAAAGCATTGAATTGTAGTATGTGATTTTTTCCTAAATCACCACTCTCCTTAACCAGTGAGGTATGATAAATCATACAGAAACTGAAGGTATGATAAAGTCATACAGAAATGAAGGTATGATAAGTCATACAGAAACTGAGGTATGATAAATCATACAGAAACTGAGGTATGATAAAGTCATACAGAAACTGAAGGTATGAAAAATCATACAGAAACTGAAGGTATGATAAGTCATACAGAAACTGAAGGTATGATAAGTCATACAGAAACTGAAGGTATGATAAATCATACAGAAACTGAAGGTATGATAAGTCATACAGAAACTGAAGGTATGATAAATCATACAGAAACTGAGGGTATGATAAATCATACAGAAACTGAAGGTATGATAAATCATACAGAAACTGAAGGTATGATAAGTCATACAGAAACTGAAGGTATGATAAGTCATACAGAAACTGAGGTATGATAAATCCTACAAAAACTGGAAGAAATGGAGAAAGTGAAAGATAGTGATAAACGTTCTTAAGATGGCAGTTAGTTAGGTCTGGAGGGGGTGAGGGAGGTCAGGGGAGAGAAACACATACACTGATGATGTAAGGAGAGGTCAGAGGGGTGGTGTCAGTAGGTTGTCAGAGGTCAGTAAGAATGCACTCGCTGCTTCACTGATTTATTTTCGTATTTAATAAAACTGGCGACATTCGCGGTATATTAATAACTTGATGTGTATGATAGTCACAGTGTATACTCCTAACATATTATGTATGATAGTCACAGTGTATACTCCTAACATACTGTGTATGATAGTTACAGTGTATACTCCTAACATACTGTGTATGATAGTGTATACTCCTAACATACTGTGTATGATAGTGTATACTCCTAACATACTGTGTATGATAGTTACAGTGTATACTCCTAACATACTGTGTATGATAGTCACAGTGTATACTTCTAACATACTGTGTATGATAGTCACAGTGTATACTTCTAACATACTGTGTATGATAGTCACAGTGTATACTCCTAACATACTGTGTATGATAGTTACAGTGTATACTCTTAACATACTGTGTATGATAGTTACAGTGTATACTTCTAACATATAGTGTATGATAGTCACAGCGAGGTCATAATCACAATACGCAGCAAAACTAATGTTGGACTCAGCAGAGGACCCTGTGGCACTCTGTTTCCCTGGACAAGCACGACGGAAGTACCGATGATGTGGGCGCCGCTCAGTAAAGGTTGTAACCTGCAAGAAAAATAAAGATGCCGCAAAACGGGGTAGAAGACGTCCCATACATATAGCATAAAGTTTATCCCATGTTCCTCATTGCTTTATTATCTTTCACGGCCCTGGCTAGCATCTTTCACGGCCCTGGCTAGCATCTTTCACGGCCCTGGCTAGCATCTTTCACGGCCCTGGCTAGCATCTTTCACGGCCCTGGCTAGCATCTTTCACGGCCCTGGCTAGCATCTTTCACGGCCCTGGCTAGCATCTTTCACGGCCTTGGCTAGCATCTTTCACGGCCCTGGCTAGCATATTTCACGGCCCTGGCTAGCATCTTTCACGGCCCTGGCTAGCATCTTTCACGGCCCTGGCTAGCATCTTTCACGGCCCTGGCTAGCATCTTTCACGGCCCTGGCTAGCATCTTTCACGGCCCTGGCTAGCATCTTTCACGGCCCTGGCTAACATCTTTTACGGCCCTGGCTAGCATCTTTCACGGCCCTGGCTAGCATCTTTCACGGCCCTGGCTAGCATCTTTCACGGCCCTGGCTAGCATCTTTCACGGCCCTGGCTAGCATCTTTCACGGCCCTGGCTAGCATCTTTCACGGCCCTGGCTAGCATCTTTCACGGCCCTGGCTAGCATCTTTCACGGCCCTGGCTAGCATATTTCACGGCCCTGGCTAGCATCTTTCACGGCCCTGGCTAGCATCTTTCACGGCCCTGGCTAGCATCTTTCACGGCCCTGGCTAGCAGTGTCTACACTAGGGTCTAGACACTGAATCCAGAGTAGATGATGTCGATGTTGCGGGACTAAATCGCTCTATAAACCTAGTCCCAGTGAGAGCAAGAGAAGAGAGAGAGAGAGAGAGAGAGAGAGAGAGAGAGAGAGAGAGGAGAGAGAGAGAGAGAGAGAGAGAGAGAGAGAGAGAGAGAGAGAGAGAGAGAGAGAGATCCTAAATGGCACACTGCCAACAACATTGATGACAAACACACAACATACAGAACAAACTTTTACAGGGAAAATATTTGGTTATACTTAGAGCTTTATCAAGTGATGACTTGATAAAGCTCCACACAAAGTGAAACAAGACTTGATAAAGCTCCACACAGAGTGAAACATGACTTGATAAAGCTCCACACAGAGTGAAACATGACTTGATAAAGCTCCACACAAAGTGAAACATGACTTGATAAAGCTCCACACAGAGTGAAACATGACTTGATAAAGCTCCACACAAAGTGAAACATGACTTGATAAAGCTCCACACAGAGTGAAACATGACTTGATAAAGCTCCACACAGAGTGAAACATGACTTGATAAAGCTCCACACAAAGTGAAACATGACTTGATAAAGCTCCACACAGAGTGAAACATGACTTGATAAAGCTCCACACAGAGTGAAACATGATTTGATAAAGCTCTGCACAGAGTGAAAAGTGACTTGATAAAGCTCCACACAGAGTGAAACATGACTTGATAAAGCTCCACACAGAGTGAAACATGACTTGATAAAGCTCCACACAGAGTGAAACATGACTTGATAAAGCTCCACACAGAGTGAAACATGAATTGATAAAGCTCTGCACAGAGTGAAACGTGACTTGATAAAGCTCCACACAGAGTGAAACATGATTTGATAAAGCTCTGCACAAAGTGAAACATGACTTGATAAAGCTCCACACAGAGTGAAACATGACTTGATAAAGCTCCACACAGAGTGAAACATGACTTGATAAAGCTCTGCACAGAGTGAAACATGACTTGATAAAGCTCCACACAGAGTGAAACATGACTTGATAAAGCTCCACACAGAGTGAAACATGACTTGATAAAGCTCTGCACAGAGTGAAACATGACTTGATAAAGCTCCACACAGAGTGAAACATGACTTGATAAAGCTCTGCACAGAGTGAAACATGACTTGATAAAGCTCTGCACAGAGTGAAACATGACTTGATAAAGCTCCACACAGAGTGAAACATGACTTGATAAAGCTCTGCACAGAGTGAAACATGACTTGATAAAGCTCTGCACAGAGTGAAACATGACTTGATAAAGCTCCACAGAGTGAAACATGACTTGATAAAGCTCTGCACAGAGTGCAGGGTAGGGGAAGATGTGATAGTGCCGGGGGAGGGGAACGGGTGCTAGGTGCAGGGGAGGGGAAGGTGTGCTAGGTGAAGGGGATGGAAAGGTGTGCTAGGTGCAGGGAAGGGGAAGGTGTGCTAGGTGAAGGGGATGGAAAGGTGTGCTAGGTGCAGGGGAGGTGAAGGGGTGATAAGTGCAGGGGGGCAGGGAGTTAGGAATCAGGAACTAGGATCAGGTGACCACAAGGTTCACCTCTGCCTCCTTCCTCACACCTACCACCCCTCCCCCTCCTCCTCTCCATCTGCCCCCCCCCCTCCCAGACGACCACGTACTTTCACCTGCACACAGAAGGAACACTGTACATTGTTTATGTACACGAGGAAAAACCTCCAGTTTTGCTGCAAGACACATCCAGGCCTCCTGGAAGATCTATGCAGGACTACTGGAAGATGTAAGTGAGCCTCCTGGAAGACCTATGCAGGACTACTGGAAGATGTAAGTGACCCTCCTGGAAGATCTATGCAGGACTACTGGAAGATCTAAGTGACCCTCCTGGAAGATTTATGCAGGACTACTGGAAGATGTAAGTGACTCTCCTGGAAGATCTATGCACGACTACTGGAAGATCTAAGTGAGCCTCCTGGAAGACCTATACAGGACTACTGGAAGATGTAAGTGACCCTCCTGGAAGATCTATGCACGACTACTGGAAGATCTAAGTGAGCCTCCTGGAAGACCTATGCAGGACTACTGGAAGATGTAAGTGACCCTCCTGGAAGATCTATGCATGACTACTGGAAGATCTAAGTGACCCTCCTGGAAGATTTATGCAAGACTACTGGAAGATGTAAGTCACCCTCCTGGAAGATCTATGCACGACTACTGGAAGATCTAAGTGACCCTCCTGGAAGATCTATGTACGACTACTGGAAGATGTAAGTGACCCTCCTGGAAGATCTATGCAGGACTACTGGAAGATCTAAGTGACCCTCCTGGAAGATTTATGCAGGACTACTGGAAGATGTAAGTGACTCTCCTGGAAGATCTATGCACGACTACTGGAAGATCTAAGTGAGCCTCCTGGAAGACCTATACAGGACTACTGGAAGATGTAAGTGACCCTCCTGGAAGATCTATGCACGACTACTGGAAGATCTAAGTGAGCCTCCTGGAAGACCTATGCAGGACTACTGGAAGATGTAAGTGACCCTCCTGGAAGATCTATGCATGACTACTGGAAGATCTAAGTGACCCTCCTGGAAGATTTATGCAAGACTACTGGAAGATGTAAGTCACCCTCCTGGAAGATCTATGCACGACTACTGGAAGATCTAAGTGACCCTCCTGGAAGATCTATGTACGACTACTGGAAGATGTAAGTGACCCTCCTGGAAGATCTATGCACGACTACTGGAAGATCTAAGTGACCCTCCTGGAAGATCTATGCAGGACTAATGGAAGATCTGAGTGACCCTCCTGGAAGATCTATGCAGGACTACTGGAAGATCTGAGTGACCCTCCTGGAAGATCTATGCAGGACTACTGTAAGATCTAAGTGAGCCTACTGGAAGATCTATGCAGGACTACTGGAAGATCTAAGTGAGCCTACTGGAAGAACTATGCAGGACTACTGGAAGATCTACCCAGGATAACCCAGAGTAGGGAGTGTTAGTCAATCAGGATAACCCAGGGTAAGGAGTGTTAGTCACTCAGGATAACCCAGGGTAGGGAGTGTTAGTCAATCAGGATAACCCAGGGTAGGGAGTGTTAGTCACTCAGGATAACCCAGGGTAGGGAGTGTTAATCAACCAGGATAATCCAGAGTAGGAAATGGTGGCCACCTAGGATAACCCAGGGTAGAGAGTGTTAGCCATCCAGAAAAACCCAGGGTAGGGAGTGTTAGCTACCCAGAAAAACCCAGGATAGGGAGTGGTAATCACGCAGGATAACCCAGGGTAGGGAGTGTTAGCCACCCAAGATAAGCCAGGGTAGGGTGTTAGCCACCCAGGATAACCCAGGGTGGGAAGTGTTAATCACCCAGAATAACCCAGGGTAGGGAGTGTTAGCCACCAAGGATAACCCAGGGTAGGGAGTGTTAGCCACCCAGAAAAACCCAGGATAGGGATTGTTAATCACCCAGAATAACCCATGGTAGGAGTGTTAGCCATCCAAGATAAGCCAGGGTAGGGTGTGTTATCCACCCAGGATAACCAGGGTGGGGAGTGTTAGGAACCCAGGATAACCCAGGGTAGGGAGTGTTAGCCACCCAGGATAACCCAGGGTAGGGAGTGTTAGCCACCCAGGATAACCAGGGTGGGGAGTGTTAGCCACCCAGGATAACCCACGGTAGGGAGTGTTAGTCACCCAGGATAATCCAGGGTAGGGAATGTTAGCCACCCAGGATAACCCAGGGAGGGTAGGAAGTGTTAGCCACCCAGGGTAGGGAGTGCTAGCTACCCGGATAACCCAGGGTAGGGAGTGTTAGCCACCCAGGATAACCTAGGGCAGGGAGTGTTAGGTACCCAGGATAACCCAGGGTAGGGAATGTTAGCCACCCAGGATAACCCCGGGTAAGGAGTGTTAGTTACCCAGGAAAACCAAGGGTAGGGAGTGTTAGCCACCCAGGATAACCCAGGGTAATGAGCGTTAGCTACCCACGATATCCCAGGGTAGGGAGTGTTAGCCACCCAGGATAACCCAGGGTTGGGAGCGTTAGCCACCCAAGATAAGCCAGGGTAGGGTGTGTTAGCCACCCAGGATAACCCAGGGTGGGGAGTGTTAATCACCCAGAATAACCCAGGGTAGGGAGAGTTAGCCACCAAGGATAACCCAGGGTAGGGAGTGTTAGCCACCCAGAAAAACCCAGGATAGGGAGTGTTAATCACCCAGGATAACCCATGGTAGGAGTGTTAGCCATTCAAGATAAGCCAGGGTAGGGTGTGTTATCCACCCAGGATAACCAGGGTAGGGAATGTTAATCACCCAGGATAACCCAGGGTAGGGAGTGTTAGCCACCCAGGATAACCCAGGGAAGGAAGTGTTAACCACCCAGAATAACCCAGGGTAGGGAGTGTTAGCCACCCAAGATAACCCAGGGTAGGGAGTGTTAGCCACCAGAAATAACTCAAGGTAGGGAGTATTAGCCACCCAGGATAACCCAGGGTAGGAAGTGTTAGCCACCCAGGATAACCCAAGGTATAGAGTGTTAGCAACACAGGATAACCCAGGGTAGGGAGTGTTAGCCACCCAGGATAACTCAGGGTAGGGAGTGCTAGCCACACACGATAACCCAGGGTAGGGAGTGTTGGCCACCCAGGATAACCCAGGGTAGGGAGTGTTAGCCACACAGTATAACCCAAGGTAGGGAGTGTTAGCCACCAGGATAACCAAGAGTAGTGAGTGCTAGCCACCCAGGATAACCCATGGTATGGAGTGTTAGTCACCCAGGATAACCCAGGGTGGGGAGTGTTAGGAACCCAGGATAACCCAGGGTAGGGAGTGCTAGCCACCCAGGATAACCCAGGGTAGAGAGTGTTAGCCACCCAGGATAACCCACGGTAGGGAATGTTAGTCACCCAGGATAATCCAGGGTAGGGAATGTTAGCCACCCAGGATAACCCAGGGAGGGTAGGAAGTGTTAGCCACCCAGGGTAGGGAACGCTAGCCACCCGGATAACCCAGGGTAGGGAGTGTTAGCCACCCAGGATAACCTAGGGCAGGGAGTGTTAGGTACCCAGGATAACCCAGGGTAGGGAATGTTAGCCACCCAGGATAACCCCGGGTAAGGAGTGTTAGCTACCCAGGATAACCAAGGGTAGGGAGTGTTAGCCACCCAGGATAACCCAGGGTAATGAGCGTTAGCTACCCACGATATGACAGGGTAGGGAGTGTTAGCCACCCAGGATAACCCAGGGTTGGGAGCGTTAGCCACCCAGGATAACCCAGGGTAGGGAGTGTTAGCCACCCAGGATAACCCAGGGTATGGAGTGTTAGCCACCCAGGATAACCCAGGGTAGGGAGTGTTAGCCACCCAGGATAACCCAGGGTTGGGAGTGTTAGCCACCCAGGATAACCCAGGGTAGGGAGTGTTAGCCACCCAGGATAACCCCGGGTAAGGAGTGTTAGCCACCCAGGATAACCCAGGGTAGGGAGTGTTAGCCACCCAGGATAACCCAGGGTAGGGAGTGTTAACCACCCAAGATAACCCAGGGTAGGGAGTGTTAGCCACCCAAGATAACCCAGGGTAGAGAGTGTTAGCCACCCAGGATAACCCAGGGTAGGGAGTGTTAGCCACCCAGGATAACCCAGGGTAGGGAGTGTTAATCACCCAAGATAACCCAGGTTAGGGAGTGTTAGCCACCCAGGATAACCCAGGGTAGGGAGTGTTAGCCACCCAGGATAACCCAGGGTAGGGAGTGTTAGCCACCCAGGATAACTCAGGGTAGGGAGTGTTGGCCACCCAGGATAACCCAGGGTAGGGAGTGTTAGCCACCCAGTATAACCCAAGGTAGGGAGTGTTAGCCACCAGGATAACCAAGAGTAGTGAGTGCTAGCCACCCAGGATAACCCATGGTATGGAGTGTTAGTCACCCAGGATAACCCAGGGTGGGGAGTGTTAGGAACCCAGGATAACCCAAGGTAGGGAGTGTTAGCCACCCAGGATAACCCAGGGTAGAGAGTGTTAGCCACCCAGGATAACCCACGGTAGGGAATTTTAGTCACCCAGGATAATCCAGGGTAGGGAATGTTAGCCACCCAGGATAACCCAGGGAGGGTAGGAAGTGTTAGCCACCCAGGGTAGGGAACGCTAGCCACCCGGATAACCCAGGGTAGGGAGTGTTAGCCACCCAGGATAACCTAGGGCAGGGAGTGTTAGGTACCCAGGATAACCCAGGGTAGGGAATGTTAGCCACCCAGGATAACCCCGGGTAAGGAGTGTTAGCTACCCAGGATAACCAAGGGTAGGGAGTGTTAGCCACCCAGGATAACCCAGGGTAATGAGCGTTAGCTACCCACGATATGACAGGGTAGGGAGTGTTAGCCACCCAGGATAACCCAGGGTTGGGAGCGTTAGCCACCCAGGATAACCCAGGGTAGGGAGTGTTAGCCACCCAGGATAACCCAGGGTATGGAGTGTTAGCCACCCAGGATAACCCAGGGTAGGGAGTGTTAGCCACCCAGGATAACCCAGGGTTGGGAGTGTTAGCCACCCAGGATAACCCAGGGTAGGGAGTGTTAGCCACCCAGGATAACCCGGGTAAGGAGTGTTAGCCACCCAGGATAACCCCGGGTAGGGAGTGTTAGCCACCCAGGATAACCCAGGGTAGGGAGTGTTAACCACCCAAGATAACCCAGGGTAGGGAGTGTTAGCCACCCAAGATAACCCAGGGTAGAGAGTGTTAGCCACCCAGGATAACCCAGGGTAGGGAGTGTTAGCCACCCAGGATAACCCAGGGTAGGGAGTGTTAATCACCCAAGATAACCCAGGTTAGGGAGTGTTAGCCACCCAGGATAACCCAGGGTAGGGAGTGTTAGCCACCCAGGATAACCCAGGGTAGGGAGTGTTAGCCACCCAGGATAACTCAGGGTAGGGAGTGTTGGCCACCCAGGATAACCCAGGGTAGGGAGTGTTAGCCACCCAGTATAACCCAAGATAGGGAGTGTTAGCCACCCAGGAAAACCCAGGGTAGGGAGTGTTAGCCACCCAGGATAACCCAGGGTTGGGAGTGTTAGCCACCCAGGAAAACCCAGGGTAGGGAGTGTTAGCCACCCAGGATAACCCCGGGTAAGGAGTGTTAGCCACCCAGGATAACCCAGGGTAGGGAGTGTTAGCCACCCAGGATAACCCAGGGTAGGGAGTGTTAGCCACCCAGGAAAACCCAGGGTAGGGAGTGTTAGCCACCCAGGATAACCCCGGGTAAGGAGTGTTAGCCACCCAGGATAAATCAGGGTAGGGAGTGTTAGCCACCCAGGATAACCCAGGGTACGGAGTGTTAGCCACCCAGGATAACCCGGGTAGGGAGTGTTAATCACCCAAGATAACCCAGGTAGGGAGTGTTAGCCACCCAAGATTTAACCCAGGGTAGGGAGTGTTAGCCACCCAGGATAACCCAGGGTAGGGAGTGTTAGCCACCCAGGATAACCCAGGGTAGGGAGTGTTAATCACCCAAGATAACCCAGGGTAGGGAGTGTTAGCCACCCAGGATAACCCAGGGTAGGGAGTGTTAGCCACCCAGGATAACCCAGGGTAGGGAGTGTTAGCCACCCAGGATAACTCAGGGTAGGGAGTGTTGGCCACCCAGGATAACCCAGGGTAGGGAGTGTTAGCCACCCAGTATAACCCCAAAGGGAGGGAGTTTTTTAGCCACCCAGGAAAACCCAGGGTAGGGAGTGTTAGCCACCCAGGATAACCCAGGGTTGGGAGTGTTAGCCACCCAGGAAAACCCAGGGTAGGGAGTGTTAGCCACCCAGGATAACCCCGGGTAAGGAGTGTTAGCCACCCAGGATAACCCAGGGTAGGGAGTGTTAGCCACCCAGGATAACCCAGGGTAGGGAGTGTTAACCACCCAGGATAACAGAGGGGAGGGAGTGTTAGCCACCCAAGATAACCCAGGGTAGAGAGTGTTAGCCACCCACTATAACCCAGGGTAGGGAGTGTTAACCACCCAGGATAACCCAGGGTAGGGAGTGTTAGCCACCCTGGATAACCCAGGGTAGAGAGTGTTAGCCACCCAGGATAACCCAGGGTATGGAGTGTTAGCCACCCAGGATAACCCAGGGTAGGGAGTGTTAGCCACCCAGGATAACCCAGGGTAGGGAGTGGTTAGCCACCCAGGATAACCCAGGGTAGGGAGTGTTAGCCACCCAGGATAACTCAGGGTAGGGAGTGTTGGCCACCCAGGATAACCCAGGGTAGGGAGTGTTAGCCACCCAGTATAACCCAAGATAGGGAGTGTTAGCCACCCAGGAAAACCCAGGGTAGGGAGTGTTAGCCACCCAGGATAACCCAGGGTTGGGGAGTGTTAGCCACCCAGGAAAACCCAGGGTAGGGAGTGTTAGCCACCCAGGATAACCCCGGGTAAGGAGTGTTAGCCACCCAGGATAACCCAGGGTAGGGAGTGTTAGCCACCCAGGATAACCCAGGGTAGGGAGTGTTAGCCACCCAGGAAAACCCAGGGTAGGGAGTGTTAGCCACCCAGGATAACCCCGGGTAAGGAGTGTTAGCCACCCAGGATAAATCAGGGTAGGGAGTGTTAGCCACCCAGGATAACCCAGGGTACGGAGTGTTAGCCACCCAGGATAACCCAGGGTAGGGAGTGTTAATCACCCAAGATAACCCAGGGTAGGGAGTGTTAGCCACCCAAGATAACCCAGGGTAGGGAGTGTTAGCCACCCAGGATAACCCAGGGTAGGGAGTGTTAGCCACCCAGGATAACCCAGGGTAGGGAGTGTTAATCACCCAAGATAACCCAGGGTAGGGAGTGTTAGCCACCCAGGATAACCCAGGGTAGGGAGTGTTAGCCACCCAGGATAACCCAGGGTAGGGAGTGTTAGCCACCCAGGATAACTCAGGGTAGGGAGTGTTGGCCACCCAGGATAACCCAGGGTAGGGAGTGTTAGCCACCCAGTATAACCCAAGGTAGGGAGTGTTAGCCACCCAGGAAAACCCAGGGTAGGGAGTGTTAGCCACCCAGGATAACCCAGGGTTGGGAGTGTTAGCCACCCAGGAAAACCCCGGGTAGGAGTGTTAGCCACCCAGGATAACCCGGGTAAGGAGTGTTAGCCACCCAGGATAACCCAGGGTAGGGAGTGTTAGCCACCCAGGATAACCCAGGGTAGGGAGTGTTAACCACCCAGGATAACAGAGGGGAGGGAGTGTTAGCCACCCAAGATAACCCAGGGTAGAGAGTGTTAGCCACCCACTATAACCCAGGGTAGGGAGTGTTAACCACCCAGGATAACCCAGGGTAGGGAGTGTTAGCCACCCTGGATAACCCAGGGTAGAGAGTGTTAGCCACCCAGGATAACCCAGGGTATGGAGTGTTAGCCACCCAGGATAACCCAGGGTAGGGAGTGTTAGCCACCCAGGATAACCCAGGGTAGGGAGTGTTAGCCACCCAGGATAACCAGGGTTTGGGAGTGTTAGCCACCAGGATAACCCAGGGTAGGGAGTGTTAGCCACCCAAGATAACCCAGGGTAGGGAGTGTTAGCCACCCAGGATAACCCAGGGTAGGGAGTGTTAGCCACCCTGGATAACCCAGGGTAGAGAGTGTTAGCCACCCAGGATAACCCAGGGTATGGAGTGTTAGCCACCCAGGATAACCCAGGGTAGGGAGTGTTAGCCACCCAGGATAACCCAGGGTAGGGAATGTTAGCCACCCAGGATAACCCAGGGTAGGGAGTGTTAGCCACCCAGGATAACCCAGGGTAGGGAGTGTTAGCCACCCAAGATAACCCAGGGTAGGGAGTGTTAGCCACCCAAGATAACCCAGGGTAGGGAGTGTTAGCCTCCCAGGATAACCTAGGGTAGGGAGTGTTAGCCACCCAGGATAACCCAGGGTAGGGAGTGTTAGCCACCCAGGATAACCCAGGGTAGGGAGTGTTAATCACCCAAGATAACCCAGGGTAGGGAGTGTTAGCCACCCAAGATAACCCAGGGTAGGGAGTGTTAGCCACCCAGGATAACCCAGGATAGGGAGTGTTAGCCACCCAGGATAACCCAGGGTAGGGAGTGTTAATCACCCAAGATAACCCAGGGTAGGGAGTGTTAGCCACCCAGGATAACCCAGGGTAGGGAGTGTTAGCCACCCAGGATAACCCAGGGTAGGGAGTGTTAGCCACCCAGGATAACCCAGGGTAGGGAGTGTTAGCCACCCAGGATAACCCAGGGTAGGGAGTGTTAGCCACCCAGGATAACCCAGGGTAGGGAGCGTTAGCCACCCAGGATAACCCAGGGTAGGGAGCGTTAGCCACCGAGGACAACCCAGGGTAGGGAGTGTTAGGCACCCAGGATAACCCAGGGTAGGGAGCGTTACCCACCCAGGATAACCCAGGGTATGGAGTGTTAGCCACCCAGGATAACCCCGGGTAGGGAGTGTTAGCCACCCAGGATAACCCAGGGTAGGGAGTGTTAGCCACCCAGGATAACCCAGGGTATGGAGTGTTAGCCACCCAGGATAACCCCGGGTAGGGAGTGTTAGCCACCCAGGATAACCCAGGGTAGGGAGTGTTAGCCACCCAGGATAACCCAGGGTAGGGAGTGTTAGCCACCCAGGATAACCCAGGGTAGGGAGTGTTAGCCACCCAGGATAACCAGGGTAGGGAGTGTTAGCCACCCAGGATAACCCCGGGTAGGGAGTGTTAGCCACCCAGGATAACCCAGGGTAGGGAGCGTTAGCCACCTAGGATAACCCAGGGTATGGAGTGTTAGCCACCCAGGATAACCCAGGGTAGGGAGTGTTAGCCACCCAGGATAACCCAGGGTAGGGAGTGTTAGCCACCCAGGATAACCCAAGATAGTCAGTGCATCATCTAGGACTGTCTGTTTTATTTCTATTGTAGTCCTTCAATCTTGTCCTCCAGGATGCCACTTACTCGAATCTGCTACCACCCATGTACCTACTTACTGCTAGGTGACCAGAGACAGCTGGGGTAAGGAAACAAGAACAACGTTTTCACCCGTGCTGGGGATTTAACCACGGAAAGTCAGTGTGTGAGGCGAGTGTGTTGCCAACCGAACCACGCGACACTGTGATCTATAAAATCCTGCTGGAAGATTTATTCAGTTTTGCTGGAAGACCTGGTCTGCTGGAAGACCTGGTATGCTGGAGGACCTGGTCTGCTGGAAGACCTGGGCTGCTGGAAGACCTGGGCTGCTGGAAGACCTGGGCTGCTGGAAGACCTGGGCTGCTGGAAGACCTGGACTTTCCGCTTCCCCCAACCTTTACCTATTCAATATTGTTTCCTCCTCCCGGCTTCATTCCCATCTTCTTTCTCTCCCTCATCTCCTCCTCCTCCTCCTCCTCCTCCTCCATTCTTGTACTCAGATTCGGATATCTGAAAGAGACTGGTATCAAACTTTAGCTAAGTGGAGTGCTGAGAGAGTCTTGGGGAACTGAACCCGGCAAGTCTAGAAGCGAGGAGGACCTGAGGAGATATAATCACTGAGTGAATGATGGTAAAAGTGTTTCTTCTTTTTCCCGGTCATTCTACCTCGGGAGGAGACGACCAATGTATTCCATAAAAAAAAAATACAAAATACTCAAGGAAGCAAAGACAGTGAGTCAGTATGAGTTAGGGACCATATGGGTGACTTAGCTCTCACCCCCCCCCCTTTATAAATGTTTTCAAAATGATTTTTTTTTTTTAGTGAGGGGACATTCTGCTGCCATCCGTGTCTTGAACCAATGTTAGCCCTACTGTCTACTGTCTTGCTCTAGGATAGAGTTTGACTGAGTCTCGAGAAAAAGTTGAGCCCAATTTAAAGAGTTGGATGGTTGAGAGGAAAGGTGGTTCCTTTATGTTCAGTGCCATGGCGGCCCACTGCCCATGGAGGTGGAGGCCTAGTCCCAGCTATTACAGCCCTTCTGGGGTAGGGGTGTGGCATGGAAAGATATGTTACAATTTATTCAGCGTATGTCACACTCCCATATAGGCTGCCTCCCAACCAGCGAACTGGGTTTAACGATTAATAGGGTACCGTTGTCAAATGTACTTGGTTCATTGGCCAATCACAGGCAAGCTCGCCAAAGCTGAAGCAACGTGGTTCACTTGTGGTAAGCATTGGCAGATTTGCCTAGCTGCTGGCTGAGCACGGTACACACTCTATGGCTTCTGCTTTGTCATCTGTCACAGTGGTGTACACTTACTATTCTGTCTGTACATAATGTACATACCTGTAAATATCTGGTGAAGGCAACTATATATTACAGTTTACTGCTGAGTTTATTTGCTCCATATTCCCATTACGATCAGGTCTCACAGACCATTCTTACCTGTGTTCGTAATAACAGCCATGAGGAATTTCCTGCACGAGGTACAGTGGGAAAGAGAACTGGTGGGAAAATAATAAGTGAAATGATGGAATATGTGACCACAAAATGCAAGGAGGCAGAGGAGAGGTTCGTACCCAAGGGCAACAGAAATAATGGGAAGACCAGAACGAGCCCATGGTTTACCCAAAGAGTGTAGAGAGGCCATAACTAGGTGTGCGAGAGAATGGAAGAAGTATGGAAAGACAGAGAAAAATACGATTAGCCAAAGAGCCAAATATGAATGCGCGTCGATAAGGAGGGACGCCCAGGGGCAAAACGAAAATGCCAAAGCATCGAAAGCCAAGTCTGACCCGAAGCTGTTGTACAACCACACCAGGAAGAAAACAACGGTCAAAGATCAGGTAATCAGACCTAGGAAGGAAGGAGTGCAGATCACAAGAGACGACAAAGATGTGAAGTGATTCATAGTGTTTTTAGTGGAGGTAGAAAGAACTCCAGCAAACCGGGATGGAAGGGTAAACCCAGTACTGGACACATTACATTCAACATAGAAGGAGGTGAATAGGTTGCTAAGTGAGCTAGATATCTCAAAGGCGGTGGGACCAGATATCATGTGGGAAGCGCCCAAACAGCCGTGACCTACCTCCTTGCTCACTCTCGAATAACTGACCGCCCACAGTACCCATATGTGAGGGGGTCTTTGAATACTGCTGTGGTCAGCACAATATGAATACAGACAGTGATTCACGCAGAGACGGTTGGTAGTGAGTCATCTACTGGTACACTGGTTACTGGTAACTTTTTACTACTACTGAGACAGACAGCATCTCTCCGTGGGTGCTGAGAGAGGGAACAGAGGCACTATGTGCGCCACTAACAACAATCTTCAACACATCTGTCGAAACAGGGCGACTACCGGAGGTGTGGAGGACGGCAAATGTAATTCCAATCTTTAAGAAAGGAGACAGGCAGGTAGCATTAAACTACAAACCAGTGTCACTGACATTTATGCAAAGTCATGGAGAAGCTCATCAGAAGAGTGGTGAAGCTCCTAGAAAGGAATTAACTGATAAACGATAACCAGCACGGTTTCAGGGATGGAAAATCCTGTCACAAACTTACTGGAGTTTTATGACAAGTAAGACAGAAGAGAAGAGAGAGAAGGGTGGATAGACAGCATTTTCTTGGATTTCAAGAAGGCCTTCGACACAGTTCTGCACAAGAGATTAGTGCAAAAGCTAGAAGAGCAGGCAGAATAACAGGAAAGGATTTGCAATGGATCAAAGAATACCTGACAGGAAAGAAGCAATGAGTGATGGTAAGTGACGAGGTGTCAGAGTGGGCACCTGTGACGAGCGGAGTTCCCAAGGGTCAGTCCTAGGACCGGTGCTGATTCTGGTATATGTGAATGGCATGACGGATGGGAGAGATTAAGGTGTCCCTGTTTGCAGACGATGTTAAGCTAATGCGAAGAATTCAAGTGGATGAGGATCAGGTGGGACTACAAAGGGATTTAGACAGGCTGTAAACCTGGTCCGACAACCTGCTCCTGGAATTTAACTCCACCAAATGTAAAGTCATGAGGATTGGAGAAGGTGAAAGAAGACCGCAGACAGAGTACAGGATAGGAGGCTAAAGACTGCAAATCTCACTCAAGGAATAGGATCTTGGGGTGAGTATAATACCGAGCACATCTTCTGAGGCACACTTCAACCAAATAACTGCTGCAGCATATGGGCGCCTGGCAAACCTAAGAGTTTCAACACATGAGTAGGGAATCATTCAAGACTCTGTACACCCCGTACGTCAGGCCGATATTGGAGTAGGCAACTCCAGTATAGAACCGACACCTGGTCAAGCACTTCAAGAAATTAGAGAAAGTGCAAAGGTAAGCAACAAGACTAGTCCCGGAGCTAAGAGGTATGTCCTCCGAGGAGAGGTTAAGGAAAATCAACCTGACGACACTGGAGGACAGGAGGGATAGGAGGCACATAATAACATCATAAAATACTTAGGAATTGACAGGGGTGAATAGGAACAGGATGTTTCAGAGATGTGACACAGCAACAAGGTGTCACAACTGGAAGTTGAAAACTCGGATGAGTCACAGGGATGTTAGGAAGTATTTCTTCAGCCATAGATCTGTCAGGAAGTGGAACAATCCGGAGAGTAATTTATTGGAGGTAGGATCCAAACACAGCTTTAGGAAGAGATACGACAAAGCTCACTGAGCAGGGAGAGAGTGGATCTAGTAGCGACCTGCGAAGAGGCGGGGTCAGGAGCTGTGACTCAAGCCCTGCAACTACAAATAGGTGAGTAAATAGGTGAGTACACACACACACAAACACACACAGGCCCCCCAAACCACAGTGTTGGAAAGGAAACTGAAGGTATGGTACACAAACGCTGATGGAATAACAAATAAGTGGGAGGAGTGGCATGAAAGAGTCAAAGAGCATCACCGGACATCATAGCTCTCACAGAAACCAAGCTTACAGGTATGATAACAGATGCCATCTTTCCAACGGGATACCAAATCCTGAGGAAAGACAGAGGGAACAGGGGGGGTGGAGTGGCGTTGCTGATCAAAAATCGCTGGAATTTTGATGAGCTGGAGAGAGGAGACAGCGGAGAAGAAAGTGATTACATAGTGGGAACACTTCACTCGGGAGGTCCCAAGGGGGTTTAATAGCAGTGATGTATAACCCACCACAGAACAGCAGGAGGCCAAGGCAAGAGTACGACGAGAGCAATAGAGCGATGGTTGACACACTGGCTAGAGTGGCCAGAAGAGCTCATGCATGCAGGGCAAAGCTCCTGATCATGGGTGACTTTAACCCAAGGAGATCGATTGGGAGAACTTGGAACCACATGGGGGCCAAGATACATGGGCTAAGATGATGGAGGTGGTACTGGAAAACTTCATGTGCCAACAAAGTAAGGGACACTACAAGAGAGAGAGGAGAGGGTGAAACCAGCAAGGCTGGACTTTAGTATTCACCTTGAGTAGTGCAGATATCGAGGACATCACATATGAAAGACCCCTTGGGGCCAGTGACCATGTGTTTAAGCTTCGAATACACAGTAGAGCTACAAGTGGAGGGAGAAGCAGGAAAGGGCCCGGACGAATGAAGCCAAACTACAAAAAAGGGGACTACACAGGAATGAGGAACTACCTGAATGGGGTTCAGTGGGACAGAGAATGGCAGGGAAGCCAGTTAATGAGATGATGGAATATGTAGCAACAAAATGCAAGGAGGTGAGGAGAGGTTTTTACCCAAGGGTAACAGGATTAATGAAAAAGCCAGGATGAGCCCATGGGTTTTCCCAAAGGTGCAGGGAGGCAAAAACCAAGTGTGCTAGGGAATGGAAGAAATATAGAAGGCAAAGGACCCAGGAGAATAAGGAGAACAGTCGTAGAGCCAGAAACGAATATGCACAGATAAGAAGGGAGGCCCAAAGACAATATGGTTTTAAATTTGATAAGTTTAGATTTAGAAAGGACATAGGAAAGTAAATTTGGTTGGAAATAGGGTAGTTGATGAGTGGAACAGTCTACCTAGTTGGGTTATTGAGGCTAGGACTTTGAGTAGTTTCAAATTTAGGTTGGATAAGTACATGAGTGGGAGGGGTTGGATTAGAGTGGGATTGCACATCAGAGCTTATTTCATGGGTAGCATTGAAAATTGGGTTGGTCAAATGTTTTTTAGTGGATGAATTGTAAAGGACCTGCCTAGTATGGGCCCAAAGGGCCCTGCTGCGGGTTTCCCTTTCTTTGTTTTTAGTTCTTAAAAACATAGCAACGAAAGCCAAATTGCCCCCCAAACGTTGTACAGCCCATCAGGGGGGAAAAAAACAGTCAAGGACAGGTTCGGGATAAGGAAGGAAGGAGGGGAAAACAAGAAATGCCCGTAATTGGAAAAACCCAAACAAGAGATTAAAAGAATGTTCACAGAGGAACAAAAGGGGCCCCAGAAAGACGGAGAGGTGGGGACACCACCAGTGCTGACACAGTGCACAAAACCGGGAAAATAAGGGGCTCTGAGTGAGCTAGATACCTCAAAGGAAAATGGGGCCGATAACTCTCCCCAGGGTATTGAGAGGGGGAGCAGGGCGCTAGTGTACCCCTAACAAAAATATTCAATCATCTATCAAAAACAGGGAGATTCCTGGGCGGGGAAGACAGAAAAATTAAAGTCCCAATTTTTAAAAAAAAAGGAGACGACATGAAGCATTAAACTAAGACCATGTCACGACATGTATGTATGCAAAATCAGGAAAGTTTATCAGGAGAAGATGGGGGAACCCTAGAAAGGAATGACTCATAAACACAGCCAACATGGGTTTCAGGAGGGAACCCTGTGTCAAAAAACCTACTGGAGTTCTATAAATGGTGCACTAAGACAAAAGAGGGGGGGGGGTTCATTTTCTTGACTAAAAGAAGGCTTTTTGCACATTTCCCACAAAGGATTGATGCAAAAACTGGGGGACCAAGCGGGATAACGGGGAAGGCACTACAATGGATCGGGGAATACTTGTCGGGAAGAAAACAGCGAGTCTTGGTACTGGCGGGGTGCGAGTGGGCAACGTGACCAGTGGGGGCCCCCGGGGTCAGTCCGGGCCATGCTGTTTCTGGGATTTGTAAAGACATGACGGAAAAAAATAACTCGAGGTGTCCCCGTTTTCAGATACGTAAATTGATGGAGAATTCACTCGACGAAAACCGGGGAAATACAAAGGGGTTGGCAGGCTGAACCCGGTAGCAATTGGGGTCCTGGTTTCAACCAACCCCAAAGGGAAAGTCTAAGATTGGAAAGGGCAAAAAAGGCCGCAACGGGGTACAGTCTAGGGGGGCAGAACACAAACCTCACTCAGGAAAAAATCTTGGGGTGAGTATAACACCAGGGACATCTCCCCAAGCGCACATCAACCAAATAACTGGCTGCAGCATATGGCGCCTAGCAAACACTCAGAACAGCATTCGACATCTTAATAAGGAATCATTCAGGACCCTGTACACCGTGTACGTTAGGCCCATATTTGGAGTATGCGGCACCAGTTTTGGAACCCACACCTAGCCAAGCACGTGAAGAAACTATAGAAAGTGCAAAGGTTTGCAACAAGACTAGTCCCAAGCTAAGAGGTATGTCCTACGAGGAGAGTTAGGAAAATCAACCTGACGGACACTGAGGACAGGAGAGATAGGGGGGACATGATAACGACAATACAAATACTGAGAGGAATTTGACAAGGTGGACAAAGACAGATGTTCCAGAGATTGGACACAGTAACAAGGGGACACAGTTGGAAGCTGAAGACACAGATGAATCACAGGGATGTTAGGAAGTATTTCTTCAGCCACAGAGTAGTCAGTAAGTGAATAGTTTGGGAAGCGATGTAGTGGAGGCAGGATCCTACATAGCTTTAAGCAGAGGTATGGATAAAGCTACACGCATCAGGGAGAGTGACCTAGTAGCGATCAGTGAAGAGGCGGGGCCAGGAGCTCGGACTCGACCCCCGCAACCTCAACTAGGTGAGTACAACTAGGTGAGTACATACACCACACACACACACACCACAAACACACACACACACACAAACACACACCAAACACACACACACACACACACAAACACACACACACAAACACACACACACACAACACCACACACACAACAAACACACACACAACACACACACACACACACAAACACACACACACAAACACACACACACACAAACACACACACACAAACACACACACACAAACACACACACACACACACACACAAACACATACACACACAAACACACACACAACACACACACAAACACACACACAAACACACACACACAAACACACAAACAACACATACACACAAACACACAAACACACATACACACAACACACACACACACACACACAAACACACAACACACACACACACACAACACACACACACAAACACACAAACACACACAAACACACACAAAACACACAACACACACACACACACACACACACCACACACACACACACACCACAAACACACACACACACACACACACACAAACACACAAACACACAACACACACACAAACATACAAACACACAAACACACACACAAACACACACACACACACACATAAACACACAAACACACACACACACACACACACACACACACAGGAGTGGCATTGCTGATCAAAAATCGCTGGAATTTTGATGAGCTGGAGAGAGGAGACAGCGGAGAAGAAAGTGATTACATAGCGGGAACGCTTCACTCTGGAGGTCCCAAGGTGGTAATAGCAGTGATGTATAACCCACCGCAGAACAGCAGGAGGCCAAGGCAAGAGTACGACGAGAGCAATAGAGCGATGGTTGACACACTGGCTAGAGTGGCCAGAAGAGCTCATGCATGCAGGGCAAAGCTCCTGATCATGGGTGACTTTAACCACAAGGAGATCGATTGGGAGAACTTGGACCCACATGGGGGCCAAGATACATGGAGGGCTAAGATGATGGAGGTGGTACTGGAAAACTTCATGTGCCAACACGTAAGGGACACTA
Organism: Cherax quadricarinatus; assembly: GCF_026875155.1. Classification (NCBI taxonomy): domain Eukaryota; kingdom Metazoa; phylum Arthropoda; class Malacostraca; order Decapoda; family Parastacidae; genus Cherax; species Cherax quadricarinatus. The sequence goes on from NW_026477315.1 coordinate 24,373, forward strand.
CAAGAGAGAGAGGAGAGGATGAACCAGCAAGGCTGACTTAGTATTCACCTTGAGTAGTGCAGATATCGAGGACATCACATATGAAAGACCCCTTGGGGCCAGTGACCATGTGGTTTTAAGCTTCGAATACACAGTAGAGCTACAAGTGGAGGGAGAAGCAGGAAGGCCAGGACGAATGAAGCCAAACTACAAGAAAGGGGACTACATAGGAATGAGGAACTTCCTGAACGGGGTTCAGTGGGACAGAGAACTGGCAGGGAAGCCAGTTAATGAGATGATGGAATATGTAGCAACAAAATGCAAGGAGGCTGAGGAGAGGTTTGTACCCAAGGATAACAGGAATAATGAAAAAGCCAGGATGAGCCCATGGTTTACCCAAAGGTGCAGGGAGGCAAAAACCAAGTGTGCTAGGGAATGGAAGAAATATAGAAGGCAAAGGACCCAGGAGAATAAGGAGAGCAGTCGTAGAGCCAGAAACGAATATGCACAGATAAGAAGGGAGGACCAAAGACAATATGAAAATGACATAGCAGCGAAAGACAAATCTGACCCGAAACTGTTGTACAGCCACATCAGGAGGAAAACAACAGTCAAGGACCATGTAATCAGGCTAAGGAAGGAAGGAGGAGAGACAACAAGAAATGACCGTGAAGTATGTGAGGAACTCAACAAGAGATTCAAAGAAGTGTTCACAGAGGAGACAGAAGGGGCTCCAGAAAGACGGAGAGGTGGGGCACACCACCATGTGCTGGACACGGTGCACACAACCGAGGAAGAAGTGAAGAGGCTTCTGAGTGAGCTAGATACCTCAAAGGCAATGGGGCCAGATAACATCTCCCCATGGGTATTGAGAGAGGGAGCAGAGGCGCTATGTGTACCCCTAACAACAATATTCAATACATCTATCGAAACAGGGAGATTGCCTGAGGCATGGAAGACAGCAAATGTAGTCCCAATCTTTAAAAAAGGAGACAGACATGAAGCATTAAACTACAGACCAGTGTCACTGACACTGGAGGACAGGAGAGATAGGGGGGACATGATAACGACTTACAAAATACTGAGAGGAATTGACAAGGTGGACAAAGACAGGATGTTCCAGAGACTGGACACAGCAACACGGGGACACAGTTGGAAGCTGAAGACACAGATAAATCAAAGGGATGTTAGGAAGTATTTCTTCAGCCACAGAGTAGTCAGGAAGTGGAATAGTTTGGGAAGCGATGTAGTGGAGGCAGGATCCATACATAGCTTTAAGCAGAGGTACGATAAAGCTCATGGTTCAGGGAGAGTGACCTAGTAGCGATCAGTGAAGAGGCGGGGCCAGAAGCTTGGACTCGACCCCTGCAACCTCAACTAGGTGAGTACAACTAGGTGAGTACACACACACACTCGACCCCTGCAACCACAAATAGGTGAGTACACACACACACAACACAAAAAAAAAAAAAAAAAAAGGCAGCATCAAGGACAAAATCAGCACTTCAGTAATGCCTATCACTGTACCATTAATACAGTCACTGAAAACACTACAGTCACTGTAGGCACTGTGTTACCACAGTAGTCACTGTAGGCACTGTGTTACCACAGTAGTTACTGTAGGCACTGTGTTACCACAGTAGTCACTGTAGGCACTGTGTTACCACAGTAGTCACTGTAGGCACTGTTTTACCACACTAGTCACTGAAAATAAAAGGCGGTAATCTTTCTAAGTGACTAGGCATGTGACCAGGCGAGATGTTCCACGTACAGTGGTAACTCTGCACCGTGGTAACTCTGCACAGTGGTAACTCTGCACAGTGGTAACTCTGCACCGTGGTAACTCTGCACAGTGGTAACTCTGCACCGTGGTAACTCTGCACAGTGGTAACTCTTCACCGTGGTAACTCTGCACCGTAGTAACTCTGCACCGTGGTAACTCTGCACCGTGGTAACTCTACACCGTGGTAACTCTGCACCATGGTAACTACACCGTGGTAACTCTACACCGTGGTAACTCTGCACCGTGGTAACTCTGCACCGTGGTAACTCTGCACCGTGGTAACTCTACACCGTGGTAACTCTGCACCATGGTAACTACACCGTGGTAACTCTACACCGTGGTAACTCTGCACCGTGGTAACTCTGCACCGTGGTAACTCTGCACCGTGGTAACTCTGCACCGTGGTAACTCTGCACCGTGGTAACTCTGCACCGTGGTAACTCTGCACCCTTCGCTCTTATCTCACTGTTGTGATAGCCCTTCACTCTTATCTCACTGTTGTGATAGCCCTTCACTCTTATCTCACTGTTGTGATAACCCTTCTCTGTTATCTCACTGTTGTGATAACCCTTCTCTGTTATCTCACTGTTGTGATAACCCTTCATTCTGTTATCTCACTGTTGTGATAACCCTTCTCTGTTATCTCACTGTTGTGATAACCCTTCTCTGCTATCTCACTGTTGTGATAGCCCTTCACTCTGTTATCTCACTGTTGTGACAACCCTTCACTCTGTTATCTCACTGTTGTGATAACCCTTCACTCTGTTATCTCACTGTTGTGATAACCATTCACTCTGTTATCTCACTGTTGTGATAACCATTCACTCTGTTATCTCACTGTTGTGATAACCATTCACTCTGTTATCTCACTGTTGTGATAACCATTCACTCTGTTATCTCACTGTTGTGATAACCATTCACTCTGTTATCTCACTGTTGTGATAACCATTCACTCTGTTATCTCACTGTTGTGATAACCATTCACTCTGTTATCTCACTGTTGTGATAACCATTCACTCTGTTATCTCACTGTTGTGATAACCATTCACTCTGTTATCTCACTGTTGTGATAACCATTCACTCTGTTATCTCACTGTTGTGATAACCATTCACTCTGTTATCTCACTGTTGTGATAACCATTCACTCTGTTATCTCACTGTTGTGATAACCATTCACTCTGTTATCTCACTGTTGTGATAACCATTCACTCTGTTATCTCACTGTTGTGATAACCATTCACTCTGTTATCTCACTGTTGTGATAACCATTCACTCTGTTATCTCACTGTTGTGATAACCATTCACTCTGTTCACTCTACTGAGTGACACATCTATCAACTAAAATTTATTAAGTATCCCGATTTTTGGTTTAAAAAACTGGGATGTCTGTTCATGAGTGTACATTCAGTGACTCACGAAATCGTAATGACAGGATTGCAAACATTCAATAAACGTTTTTTCAACAGTTGGTACAGTGACTGGTAGCAAATAAAACATGACCTTACTGAAACACGCTGAGAAGATGGTAAGAGTAATGTTAGAAGATGGTAAGAGTAATGTTAGAAGATGGTAAGAGTAATGTTAGAAGATGGTAAGAGTAATGTTAGAAGATGGTAAAAGTAATGTTAGAAGATAAGAACATAAGAACATAAGAACGAAGGAACACTGCAGAAGGCCTACTGGCCCATGCGAGGCAGGTCCAAGTCTCCTACCGGCTAAAGCCAATGCACCCAACCTAGTCAGGTCAGGTCACATTGACTTAAGGGAGGAACACGGCAACCGACCTGGTAGCACAAGCTATCAGGTCTAACTCACACCCACCCACATCCACTCATGTATTTATCCAACCTATTTTTAAAGCTACACAACGTTCTGGCCTCTATAACGGTACTTGGGAGTTTGTTCCACTCATCCACAACTCTATTACCAAAACCAGTACTTTCCTATATCCTTCCTGAATCTGAATTTTTCCAACTTAAAAACCATTGCTGCGAGTCCTGTCTAGGCTAGATATTTTCAGCACACTATTTACTCCCCTTTATTTATTCCTGTCTTCCATTTATACACCTCAAACATATACCCCCCAATTCTACGTCTTTCTAGAGAGTACAGATTCAGGGCCCTTAGTCTTCCTCATAGGGAAGGTTTCTGATACATGGGATCAACTTTGTCATCCTCCTTTGTACATTTTCCAGAGAATTTATATCCATTCTGTAATAAGGTGACGAAAACTGTGCAGCATAATCTAAATGAGGCCTAACCAAGGATGTATAGAGTTGAAGAACAACCCGAGGACTCCTATTATTTATGCTTTCTTTATATGAAGCCAAGGATTCTATTAGCTTTATTGCGAACACTTATGCACTGTTGTCTTGTGTTTCAGATTACTGCTAACCAGAACTCCTAAATCTTTTTCGCAATCCGTAATATTAAGATCTACATTATTTAGTTTATATGTGGCATGGTTATTGTCTGTCCAACATTTAGAACTTTGCATTTGTTATATTAAACTGCATCTGCCACTTCTCCGACCACTGCATCAGTCTATTCAAATCTTCCTGGAGTGCTCGAATGTCTTGTCAGAATGAATTCGACGGCCTATTTTGGTGTCATCGGCAAACTTGCCGATGTCGCTCTTTATGCCCTCATCTATGTCGTTTTGTAGATTGTGAAAAGCAGGGGGCCCAACACTGACCCTGTGGAACACCCCGGG